>WAAE01012809.1:12844-33169 GCA_013400495.1 Nicator chloris
CGGGCCGCTTCCGGGCCGCTTCCGGGCCGCTTCCGGGCCGCTTCCGGGCCGCTTCCGGGCCGCTCCCGCGGCGCGGAGCCGGGCCGGGCGGGCGCAGCCCCGCCGCTGCCCGCGAGTGCCCGCTGGCGGTAAACCGAGATTGCCGGGTCAGCGACCCCGATATGGCTCCCACCGCTACTACAAGGATGGTCGAATGAGGCAGGCCGCAGCGGGGCCCTGACTGGGTCCCCGGGCGCTGCCGGAGGCGAGAGGCGGCTGGGCTGTGGCCGTGCCTCCCCGTGCCCCGACGCTGGCCCGTCGGCGGTCGGACCGCAGCGCGGTGTCTCATATGTGTCTCATATGTGTCTCATATGTCACCCACCCGCGCGATGGGGACACCGCGTCCCCGGGGCCGGGCCGGGCCGTGCCGCGCGCTGTGTGTGGTAGCAGGGGACACGGGGGATCTGTGTCACCGCCGCTGCAGCCGCGGCCCCGGCACCTGCCGTGTCAGGCCTCTGCCAGCACAATGCCTGAATGGCTGTGGAGCAGCTGAAGAAAGGTGACACCAGCCCCAGCGCAGAGTCCCCTGTATCCCCTCGCTTGTCCCCAGCTCCTGCTGATCCTGGGGCATCCTGCTACCCACTGGATGTGCTTCATGCCATCCCTGTACCTAGCGAGGTACCTATGTCCCTTGGGTGCCTCTGTGCCCGGGGCTGCTCCAGCCCTCTACTTAGTAAACTCCACATCCCGCAGCCCCTCCCCACAGCTGTATGGTACTGCTCTGGGATCACGGAGACATCATGTGCAGACCCCACGTGCCCCTCATGCAAGCTCATGTCCAGGCCACCTGCCAGGGCCTCGCCCTGCCCAAGGAGGGACCGGGGTCTGGGCAGGGATGCCCATGGCCAGGAGTCACTGGACAGTGCCCATGGAGCACCCCAGGGGTGGCTGCCTAGAGGGAATAGCGAGCAGATGGCAGGGCGGGCCGAGCTGACAATCCCCTAATCCCATCAACGCTGCGGGGGCTGAGCAGAGCCGAGCTGGGCCATGGCGGGCACAGGGGCACACGGGCACCTCCTGCACCCGCTGCTCTTCCAGGTGGGGACTTGGGGTCTGGTGGGGCTGGGAGCATGGCTGGGAGTGAGGCTGGGTGAGCAGAGTGTGCTGGGCCAGGCATGGGAACAGTGCTGGCCCCTTGGGATCCCCACTGACCATGCCCCTCCCCAGCTCTGCTGCAGTTGTCATGGGCTCCGTGTGTCCACGAGCACGCGTATCCTCTACACGCTGCTGCATGTCCTGGCCTCTGCCGTGTGCTGCCTCATGCTGTCCCGCACTGTGGCCCAGGCTATCACAGAGAAGGTGACAGAGGGAACTGGGACATCCAGGGTACCGGGAGTGTTGGGGGGGTCCCAAAGGTGCTGGGGGTCTCAAGGGTACCATGAGTTCTAGGGGTACTGAGGTGCCAGGCACCTTAGGGCACCCAGGGGGATGCAGGGGAGCACTGGGTATGCCAGAATTGCCAAGGGCATCAGGAGTACTGGGATTCTGGGGATGATGGGATAGTAACAGGGCTGCTGGAAGTGCCAAGGGTGCTGGAGGTGCCAAGGGTGAAGTGGTGCCAGGGATACCAGAAATGCAAGATTTGCCTGGCATGCTGAGGGTCCCAGGGTCAGGTATTGGGAATGGTGGGAGTATCAAAAGTTTAGATGTGCTGGATGCCGTGGGCACTGGGGGGGTTCTGGGTGTACACACCAGCAGCCCTGTCCTATCAACCACCGTGCCTGCCAGGTGCCCTTCTCAGTGGTGCTGTGCCAACACTTGCCCGGGGGCACAGACTGTGAGCAGCTGGTGGGCTCCTCGGCCGTGTACAGGGTCTGTTTTGGCACTGCCTGCTTCCATCTGGCACAGGCTGCCCTGCTGCTCAACGTGCGCTCCAGCTCTGACTGCCGTGCACAGCTCCACAATGGGTAAGGATGGGCCATGGGGCTGGGACAGGGTGTCCTGGGCTGGAGGTGCCCTGGGCTGGGGGTGCCCTGGGCTGGGGCTGTCAGGCCCTCTGTCCTATCAATGTTAACTGCCTGCAGGTTCTGGTTCCTGAAGCTGGTGGTGCTGGTGGGCCTCTGGGCCGCCAGCTTCTTCATCCCTGAGGACAACTTCATCCAAGGTGTGTTCCCCACCCTGTCTGAGCTGGCACCCTGGGCACCCTTTTCGGCCCCCACATGCCCTGTGCCATCTCTACCTCTGCCCTCTTCCCCCAGCCTGGCACTACACAGGTGTCTGTGGGGGCTTTGCCTTCATCCTCATCCAGCTGGTGCTGATCACAGCCTTTGCACACACCTGGAACAAGAACTGGTGAGTGCTGGGGTGCTGGGTGGGTACTTGCCCACTGCTACCGCTCATCCACTCTTCCACAGGCTGACAGGCGCTGCACAGGACAAGCGCTGGTATCTGGCTGTGCTGCTGGCCACGGCCACCTTCTACACCCTTGCCTCTGCTGCCTTCTCCTTCCTCTACAAGTTCTACACCCACCCAGCCGCCTGCCACCTCAACAAAGCACTGCTTGCCATCAATGGCAGCCTCTGTGGCATCATGTCCTTCATCTCCATCACACCATGTGTGCGGCTCAGTGAGTATCACACAGCACAGCACGGTGGGGGCTGCCATGCTGCATGGCCAGCCGTGTCCTGGGCTGGGCGTGACTGTGGGCCCCAACTCAGGGCCAGCACTTGGGCACTGGAGAACCCAGCTCCCCAGGGTCCCCACTGGCCCTTCCTGTACCTTGGCGCAAGGCGTTTGACAGGCGAGTGGCAGGAGGGGACTGCCCAGGGCCTGCTCAGAGCCCCACCCACCAGCTCATGACACCCCAGGAACTCCAGTAACACCTCTGTCCCCGCTCTTGCAGAGCAGCCGCGGTCAGGGCTGCTGCAGTCTTCAATCATCAGCTGCTACGTGATGTACCTCACCTTCTCTGCACTGTCCAGCCGCCCCCCAGAGAGAGGTGGGTGTCCCTGTCCTCCACCAGCAGTCCCCGCCATGATGCATGCATGCCCTTCTCACCTCCTCCTCCCTGCAGTGCTGTACAAGGGGCAGAACCTCACTGTCTGCTTCCCGGGGCTCCGGCAGGATGAGCTGCAGACAGAGGACACCACTGTTGCCGTGCTGGGCGCTGCTATCATGTATGCCTGCGTGCTCTTTGCATGGTGCGTGTGCCCTGCCCGGGCACAGCCGGCCCAACCGGCACCACAGGGGGTGCCAGGGGCATCTTGAGGGGTGGCAGGACAAGAGCAGGTGGGGCATTGGTGGGTGGACAGCGGCAGCACAGCAGAGCTCCTGTGGCCGCTGGGAATCCATGGGGCAGGCTGGGAGCCTAGCACAGGGTCATGGGTGTCTGTGTTATGATTTCTGCCTCTCTCCCGGGCACAGCAATGAAGCCTCGTACCTTGCTGAGGTATTTGGGCCCCTCTGGATGGTCAAAGTCTACAGCTTTGAGTTTAAAGTGAGTATGGATGCAGCTGTGCTCCATGTCTTCCTGCTATGGGCACCCCAGACCCACCACCTCAAGGCCCCTGTCCCAGCCCCAGAGAGGGGCAGGTCTGTCTAGCCAAGCACAGAGGGCTGCCCACAACACCTGCCCTGGCATCAGGCAGGGCTCAGCCTGGCCATGGTGGCCACAGGGGTGGGAAGTCACCACTCTGCTCTCCCTGCAGAAACCTTCCTGTTGCTTCTGCTGCCCTGAGAAGATGGAGGAGGAGCTGAGAGGTGAGTGCAATGTCTGTGCAGGAGAGTGGACACAGCCTGTGTCCCAGCCTGGGAGTGCCATGCCCCAACACTCCCCCAGGAACAGACCAGACATGTGAACAAGTAGAGGAGAGTGCCAGGGGACAGTTCATTATCCAGGATGAGCAGGTCCGGGTGGTCTACAGCTACTCAGCTTTCCACTTTGTCTTCTTCCTTGCCTCGCTCTATGTTATGATGACACTCACCAACTGGTTCAGGTAGGGCTCTGCACTGCTGCCCAGCCCTCCCTGCTCTCACTCCAGACCTCTGTGCTGGGCTGTGACAGTATCACCAAGCTGGCACCTGCTGGGGATGCTTAGGGCTCTGTGCACACAGACCTGCACTGCTCCAGTGGCAACTGTGCAGTGCAGCAAGAAGGGCTGGAGGGCCC
Source organism: Nicator chloris (assembly GCA_013400495.1). Taxonomy (NCBI): domain Eukaryota; kingdom Metazoa; phylum Chordata; class Aves; order Passeriformes; family Pycnonotidae; genus Nicator; species Nicator chloris. The sequence continues at coordinate 16,992 of WAAE01012809.1, forward strand.
ATGGCAGAAGGGACATGCCCAGGGGCATGTGGCCACTGGGACACAGGGTCACCTGGTGGCTGCAGCTGGCACTGGAACCCCCTGTGTTGGCATCCCTTGGGCACCCAGTCCTGCCCTCTCCCACCAGCTATGAGAATGCGGTGCTGGAGACCACCTTCACACACGGCAGCTGGTCAACCTTCTGGGTGAAGGCGTCCTCGTGCTGGGCTTGTGTCCTGCTCTACCTGTGGCTGCTGCTGAGCCCCTTCTGCCTCCATGGCTCCCCACAGCACCGGCACAGCAGTACAGGGCCACGCATTGTGCGGCGCCGACGTGCTCCACAGCGCATCAACGTCTCCGCATAGTCCCTGCCAGGACAAACTGCCAAGGGCTGGTCCATGCCGTGCCCTGTGCCTGTGCCCTGGCCCTGCTTGGTCCTCCTGGCCTTCCCTGACCCCCTGTCCCAGGACACAGCAGCATCTGAGAGCCTGAGGGGAACATGGGAGGTGGGTGCTCCCAGCAATGCTGGCCCTGTGCTGAGCCAGGGTCACCCAAAGGGCCAGAGCAAGCTGGTGGCAGGTGCTCAGCCCGCAGCCTGGTTGCCCTGGGGGAGCAGGGCTCTGCCCTGGCTGCCACTGCCATGGTGCATTCACTGTAAATACCTGCTTCAATACACTTTTTATAGAAACTCTGAACTGAGCCTGTGTCCTTGGGGCTCCCCAGATGCCCCAGCCCCACACAGCCCCTGTGCCAGCGGCATGCAGGACCCATGAGGCCCTGCTAGGAGGATGCTGGCTCTCTGCTGGAGACGTGCAGGTGGCAGAGAACGGGGCATTCAAGAGGTACATCAGGATGGTGCAGCGTGGCCACGCAGTGGCAGGGGAGCAGCCACCAGGACAACCAGGAACATGTACCTGCCCGGGGCTGCCTGCACAGCCCACCTTGGGCTGAGCCCTGGTGCTCCCTCACACCAGGATGGTGAGCAGGAGCCTCTGGGAGAGTAGCAGCCCTGGCTCAGCTCACACCCAGGCCTGCCCTGCAGTCCCAGGGTACTGGAGCTGTCATCCACGCAGGGCAGGAGGGAGGCCAGGGACCAGCACCCACCACAGGAGCAGGGGAGGGCAGGGTGCTGGGTGCTGCCATGGATGACCCTCATGAGGTGCAAGCAGGCTGGCTCAGCTGCCCTCACTCACCCCACCAGCATCCTGGCTCAAAGCACATGGGGTCTCACGTGAGCCCCTGGATCTGGAAGCCACAGAGCCCCCCCCATCCCAGGGTATGGCAGTGCTGAACACCCTCTGCTCTGCAGAGGCACCATGCCAGCTGAGCAACGGAATGCAGAGGGACAGCATTCCCTGAACACTGCCTTTCACACAGGACCTGGGGGAACGGCTCCCCACATGGCTCCCCACATCGCCAGTGCAGCCTCCCAGGCAGACAGGGAGCTGGCTTGCAGAACTGGCCTTGGGCAGCTGCAGAGTTCCACCTCCAGCACAGACACAGCCTCCTCATGCAGCAGCATGAACAGCCACAGCTCAGTGGACAGGCCTTCCCCCAGGTCCCACCAGAGCACTGAGGTGAGAGACCTGCCCCTGGCCCAGAAAGGGGCACAGGTCTGCTCACCCGCATCTCCTAGGCTTGGGCCCCTCACCATGACACCTGTCACACAGCAGCCCCTGGCTCTCAAAGGGGTGAGGCAGAGGAACCCTGCCGTGCTGCCAGGCTCTTTGGCAAGAGGAAGCTTCCTGCCTTTACCCCAGAGGTAACCAGCCTCCCCCATGCCGTGTGAAGGGCCAGGCTGGGGGAGCTGAGCACACCACACTTTGTTGGCACCGACCCTCAACAGGGGTGTGAGGAGGAGGGACCCACATCCCCCTGCACCATGTCCTGGCTGATGCTGGCCAGAGAGAGGGACATGGGGAAGTCCAGCTTCCTGCTGTGCCTCTGCATGAATGAGTTCCGAGGGAACATCCCCAGCACTCTTGGTATGAGCCCCCAGTACCCCTGACCTCACAGCCAGGGCAGATGCACAGGAGAAGGGCCTGAGTGTTCATATCCTAGCAGGGGTGGACTTCCAGATCAAGCAGCTGCTGGTGGATGGGAAGCAAACCACATTACTGATCCGGGACACAGCTGGGCAGGAGAGGTGAGAGCACAGGGCTGGGAAGTCTGGGGCTGTGGCAGGGTTCCAGCAGCAGCCCCACAGCAGCCAGTCACACCAGTGGTGGTGACAGCCCCAGCATTTGGTACTAGAGCATCACCCAGTCCTACTTCCACAAAGCCCATGGCATGCTGCTCTTCTACAACATCAGCTCCCTGAGCAACTTCCTCAACATCTGCCAGTGGATAAAGGACATCAAGGTGGGAAGGGTCCAAGAGGCACCCAGCCCCCAGGAGAGAGGCAGGAGCCTTGAGGCTTTCAGGGGGGTAGAATGTGCTGTGCCCTGACCTGTCCTAGGGAACAGGAATGAGGCAGGCTGGACTACTGCCAGGCAAGGGGGACCCCCCAGGAAAAGTGATAGTGCTTCCCCCAACGTTTTCCCTTTTCCTGGTGTTTCTATCAGGCCTGGAACTGCATCTGAGGCTCCCACAGTGGTCAACGTGACCATAGGCTGCCAGCCTCAGAGAGCCCCTATGCCACCCTTCTGTCCTGCAGGACAACGAGCAGTCACAGCCATTGATGCTGGTGGGGAACAAGACGGATCTGAGGCCCTGGCCTGGCAGAGGGGGTCCACACAGACTACAGGTAGCAACTGGCCATGGTGAGCAGCAGCTCCTCAGAACCCCCGGGGTAACCAGGGCCGCACTGACACCCATTGCCAGCCCCAGGCCCACAGCTGCCTGTTCTGGGAGACCAGCGCTAAGGACAGCACCAATGTGGTGAAGGTGGTGCTGCATCTGGGTTCGTGAGGAACCCAGGCTGCCGCGGGACCCGTCCCCGTGCTGCCGGATCGGGCTGACGCCACCATTCTGGCCTTGCATGGAGGTGAAGAAGCCGATCGGCACCGGCCTCCGCACTGGGCTGGACCTCATCGCCACGCGGCCGTCTCCGCGCTGCGGCCCGGACGGGCAGCTCCAACTGGGCCCGCCCCGGCCGTGCCGCAGCGCGGTTCCCCCCGGTGCGCAGGCCCGGCCGCCATCTCTCCACCGCCGCCCTCCGACCGGCCGAGCCCTGGCTGCCCGCCGGCCCGCTCCAGCGCCATGCCGTCCAGCTTCGTTCCTCGAGGCTCCCAGCTCTCCCACCCGCCCGGGGGCCCTCAGGCCCCGCGCTGATCCGCGGGTGCTGCCCCAAGAACCGCCCAGGCCCGACCCCACCTTTGTTCCTCGCCGTCAAGATGCCGCCGCTTGACTCCGCCATGGCCGCGCTCGGTCCTTCTCTCCGCGGAAGCTCGTGCTCCGCCGGCAGTACCCATGCTCGCCCACCCCCCGCCCGGCGCACGGACGAGCAGACGCAGCGTGAAGGGCTCCACAGCTACTTTAATAGGGGACGGCGCCGCAGCGCGCAGGGCGATGCCGGGGGTCCCGGCGGGACCCGGCCTTGGGCGGCGCGGGGCATCCTGCCGGCGGGACCGGCCCTGGGGCGGCAGCCCGGCGAGGCCGCCCGCTACTTGTTGCCCTCCTTCTTCTCGTCAGCCTTCTTCTGCTTCTGCTGCATGATCTCCGAGTCCCTGCGGGGAGCGCGGCGGGGCTGGCGGCGGGGCCGGCACCGCCGCGGGGCGGGAGCAGAGAGCAGGGCGGGGGAAGCCGGCGGGGCCGGCCCGGCGCTCACCTCTGCTTGCGGGCGGCAGCCGAGAGCCCGTCGTCCCGCCGCTTGCCCTTGCCCGAGTCGCTCTGCTTCTTCAGATTCTTCTGCCGCGCCAGTTCGCGCTGGTTCCCGCCTGCCACGGCGCGGCCGCCTCAGCGCGGCCCGGCCCGGCCACCCCCCCACAGCCCGGCTGACCACTGCCCCTAGGGCGGGTCCCGGCGCGCCGGCGGATCATGGTATAGCCCCTAACCCCCGCCCCACCGCACTCCTGGGTCCCAGAACAGCCCCCCACCACCCCGGCTCGCCACACTCGTCCGCCCCAGCCCCCTTTCTTTCCTTCCTTCCCCCCCAACTCACGGGTCATGGCGCCGCTCCCTCCCACCTCCACTCCACCGCCACGTCCCGCACTGACCCCCCACACGCCCCGCCCCGCGCCGCGCTTTAAGGGACGCCACAGCCAATCATTGCGCCGATCCATCCCCCGCTGCGCTCCCATTGGTGCGTCTCTCCGGCAAGGCTCCGCCTGATTGGCCGCGGGCTATGGCCGCCCTTCTGCCGGCGGGGGCGAAAAAGCCGGAAGGTTGGGCGCAAGCGCCGCAGCCACCCCCGCGCGACAGGATGCGTGGCGTGGGGGAACCGCCCCCCGCCGTGACGTCATGAGGTGTGCGGGGAGCTCTGCGAAGCGGGGAGGGCGATGCGGACAGTGCGGGCCGGGGGCGGGGCGCCGGCCCGCTCCTCCCTCAGCCCTTCCCCCGCAGAGTTCTTCTCCGCCCCAGGGAGCGTGGGGCGATGCGGAAGGACGGTATGAGAGCTCTTCTATCTCCTCGGTCAGGCTCTGGGGCGCTGTGGGGCCGCTCAGATCGCTCCTTCCGCCGCGGGCGATCTACGGGAAGGGACGGCTCTAAGCGCCATCCACACCAAGAGGGTGCGGGACGGGCATCGGTCCCTGCACAGCCCGATTCGCCTACGCACGCAGGGTTCGGCGGCGGCATCGGGTCGTGACGGGGATTCTGCGGGGCGGTGTTGGATGGGGAACTCTGGCGCTTCGCCAGCCGTGAGAGCTCGGTGTGGATCACCTGCGGGCGAGGGGCAGCTGCGGTAGGCAGGGCTCCGGTGGGACACCCGACCATCCCAGTACCGACTCCTGCGGGATCCTCTCCCTCCCTATCGCTCCTGGTACCAGGTCCTGTGGGATCACCGTCCTCCTCGCACTCCGCCTCACACACCTTGTTGGCCGGGTCCAGCTCCAGGGCTCTCCTCAGGACGAGCGCCGCGTCTGCGTCCCTGCCCTGCTCTGCCAGCAGCTGCGGGGAGAGGAGCGGAGGGTAGCTGGACGGCCGGGCCGAGGGGAGCGGGGTGGTATGGGGCCATGCGAGTCCCACCTGCCCGCGCCGGAGCAACGCCCGACCGTTGTCAGGGCTGATTCGCAGGGCCGCTTCACAGGCCGCCAGCGCCTCCTCCGCCCGCCCCAGCTTCAACTCGGCGGCCGCGCAGTTGTTGAGGCACTTCACGCGCTGCTCCCGCAGCTCCTCTTCCTCCTCGGGCCCGGGCGGAGCTGCGGGGCGAGTGGCGGCCTCAGCGCCGCAGCCCCACAGCCCCGAGCCCTCCCTCCCGTCCGGTCTCACCGGTGGTGGGGCCGTCCAGGGCGCGTAGGGACAGGCGGTACGATCGCAGCGCTGCCGCGAAGTCAGCCCGCGCGAAGTGGAAGTTGCCCCGCTCCCGGCGCTGCGAGCCCAGGCGCAGGCGGACGGCGGGCGGCAGCGGCTGCGGGTCGGGGCCGTCCCGCACCTCTAGCAGCGTCACCTCGAACAGCAGCGGCGCCTCGGGCGGCACGTCGGGCTCCCTGCGGTACAGCGCCGGCTGCCCCCGACCCTTGCCCGCCCCGGTCCCCTGCCCTGCCGGCTCTGCCGGCTCTGGTCCTCCTGTCTTTGCCTGTGCCTGCTGTCTGCCCGCCCCCTGCCTGCTCCAGTCCCCGCCTGCTCGCTCTCCCTGCCCGCCCGTCCTACCTGCCCGGGCGGCCATAGGCGTAGGGGAAAGAGGCGAGGAAGAAGGAAACCTCCCCAGGCTGCATGGTGGGGACGCCCAGCTCCAGAGCCTGTGGATGGGCACGGCGGGGCTGGCGGGTCGGAGCCCCGGGCGGCGCTGAGTCCGCACGGCACTCAACCGCGCACCGGTTCAAGCTCACCTGCACGACGTCCCCGTGACCCGGCACGAAGATGAGCCGCGGGTCCCGCTCCACCAGCCCGCCGTCCTCCAGGGCGCCCAGCACCTTCACCAACACCTCCTGGCCCGGCAACGGCCGCGGCCCGCCCGGCCCGGTCCGCACCACACGCTTCCGCAGCAGCCGGTCCTCTGAGGGGTAGGAGATGTTGAGAGCCAAGCCGGAGGCCCCGAAATCGGCACCCCTTGCCCGACTCTCCCCGGTACCGGCCGTCCTAGCCTGGGCCGCTGGCCGGCGCTCACCCGTCAAGTCGCTCCAACCGTCGGAAGCGAAGAGCGGCCCGAAGCCGCCGGGCCCCGGCACTGCCAGCGCCTCCAGCCGCCGGTAGAAGAGCCGCTCCTCCTCGCGCACCGACGGTACCGCGATGGCGGTGTGAGGCAGACGGAACCGCACCCGCCGATCCCGGCCGGGCCCCCGCGGCCTCCCGCCGGCCCCTGTTTCCTTCTCCGGGGAGCCGCCGGGCGACGGGCCCGGCATGGCCGCCCCCGGCCCTCCTCGCCGCCCGCCTCTACCTGCTGGCCTCGGTCCGGGCCCGCCCGGGGCTCGGCGGCGGGTGCCCACGGCCCCCAGCCCGCACCGGGCGTGTCGCCGCCGGTCCCGCCGCGCCGCGACTGCCGGGGGTCGCCCGGGCCAGGGACACCGTGGAGCGCATGCCGCCGCGCCGTTACCTAATGCCGGGAAGCGGCTCAGGGGATTAGTCCGGGCCGGCGGCAAAAATAGCTGGCCCAGGGCGAGCCTCGCCACGGGGCTGCCGCCGCCCGCCCCGCCCGCTGCTGCCGCTCGGGACCGCCCGTCCGCCGCCGCCGCGCGTTCCCGGCAACGCTGCGGCCAGGCGTCGCCGGCACTGAGGCTGTGGGCCAGGTCTCTGGTTTATCCCAGCTACCACCAGAAGAATCACTGTGAATACCTCCATCCGAAGCTGTCTCACATCAAAAGCCTGATTCTGCAGTTTGAAAGAAGCGGGACCTCCTAGGCAAACTGCTGCTGCAGTTCTTTCCTTCCTCATCTGGACCCATCTCTGAAGCAGTGCCAGCTGCTCCAGCTGCCCTAAAGCACCGGGGGCCAGCTCATTCCCTGCTCCCTGGAGGACCATGGCTGCAGGGGGAGAAGCAGAAACAAACATCTCATCTTTTGCTAAGGCCTGAGTCACCTTAGGGGAATGTGTTACTTTGGGTGGTGGCTTCACTCTTACACGGGACCAGCTCTCTGTGCAGGTCTCACTGAAAGCAAGGGCTGTCACCATCCTGTCTGCCAAGTATTCCAGGCAGCAAATATACAAATCCTTCCTTAGATGTATTTTTCCTCAATTGAAGCGCAGTACCCTCAGTACAGCTGCAGCACAGTGAGGGACATCTGGGCAGCCACCAGCACAGCCCCTCATCCTCTGTCCCTCCTGGCAGAAAGCTTCCCCAGGCCTGTGCTAACTTCACCCAGGCTGCTCTGAGCACCACCAGCGATGCTCTGGGCCAAATATGCTGAAGAGTTTTACTTGTGTTCAATGCCCCAGCTACCACCAGGTCAACAGTCACAGACCAGGGAGCAAAGCCAGGATCAGAACCACTTCCTTAGCTCTCCTTGTCTTGATGGAGGGCACTGCCCTGCCCACCAAGAAGGAGCACTCCAGTTTGGTGTTACATGGGTAACTGTCAGCTGTCAGTGGAGCTTGTTGTGTTCCTTTTCCTTGCACCACTGCTGGGAGCCCACAGCCAGGTGCAGGGCTCCTGCCAGTCTGTGAAGGGGCCACTGTATATCACGTGGTCCTCCAAAGGTGCCTTGACACCCGCATGCATTAGGGGACAGAGCACCTGCCACAGCAGCAGAGCACAGAAGGGAGATGTGGTTTGAGATACTAATGGAGCTGGGAAAGAAATTGTTGTACTGCACAGCTACTGTAGTCAAAGAAGTATACACTAAGCCCTGTATGAGCTACTGTACCTGGAGAATTCCAGCAGCAAAAGGTAAGGTACCCAGGCTTTGAGTTGTGGGGGAGGAATCCACAGAGAAAGCAAGCTCTGGCTCTTGCCATGGTAACTGCTGCCACACACCAATACTTTGAGTGTGCTGACCCTCACTTCAACTTGCATGTAAGTCCAGGAACCCAGAAGCAGGGCAACAGCCCCTACCTGGTCCACCCATCTCTTTCCTGACCTTCTCAAAGGAAAACAGAACCCATCTTCAGATGGTCAGTTACAGCCCACACCATATGGTATACTCCTACCCCTCCTGAAGAGAGACCCACAGCTACCAGCCTGTTTCTTAGCATGAGAAGGAATAATTAACTGGTCTTATCCACCCTCACCACAGCCAAGCACCAGTCTACAACAAACACCCTGTGTTTGGGTAGAGGCTGTAGGTAGTAACACTCCTCCCCTACACCTGACTACTCCTGCAGCAGCTTCAAAGCTGATTTATTGCTGCTGCTGAGGCCATTGCCAGCCTGCTCCATGTGCCTGCACTGCTGCGATCCTCTGAACTTGCTAGGCTAGCACACAGCAAAGGCATGTGTGACCCCAAAAACATGTGTAAATGCAGCACCTGAAGCCCAACACATTGGGAGAGCTATTGCAGCTAAATTGCAGAGGGGCTCTGGCAGCTGAGAGAGGAGAATGGGTGAAAGGCTAAACTCAGTAGCTAGGAGAGCTCACTGCACAGAACAACTTGCAAAAAGCCGCTGCCTAGGAAGAGCAGGATCCCATTATTAGGTCTGATGGGTTGCCCCAGGACAGGGACACTTGATCTTAAGGGGGTCATTTTATTGTTTCGCTTCTCCAAATGTACAAAAAAAATTAGAAAATAACTGTACCCCCACCCCCTCCCAAACCACAAAACAAACCTGGGGAGCCCCACAACAGTGCAGCTAAGAGACGGCAGGAAATTAAACATGACTAGATACAGCAGCTGGGGCCCCTCAGCCCGCATGCCACTGGCTCTCCACAGCCCAGAACTGGCCCCAGTCTGACCAGTGCTTCCCCAATTCACGCACAGCTCATCCTGACAAGGTGGCAAGTTGGTACTTTACAAATCCTCCTTCACCTTCTTCTTGGGTTTCTTGGATTTCTCTTCCTCCTGCAGTACAGGAGTGTTGGTTGCCTCCCGCTTCAGGTAGCTGATGAAGTCACTCACTTCTCTGCCCCCCTGCAGAAAGCAAATGACAGTCAGGCAGGACCTGTACCCACCACGGGCTTCCCCTCTCCTGAAGGGGGCTTCAGGTGCCTGGCAGGAGACCCAGGTGACTGCAGGCAGAGTTCTCCCCAGGGCCTGCAGCACGAATTACAATGCTCCCATCAGGTGTGTTGTGTTATCCCAGGGTAACAGGACACAGTGCACCCTCAACTCCAAAGAGGCTTGAGTATAATTAGAACACCTGGATGCTCTTCACTTCTTTACAAAGCATCAAAACCAGCAAAATGCTCACCTCATACTTCTTTGGACTTTGCTTCTTGCCAGCTGGAGCAAAATAGATGGTGGGGAAACTGGAGAGAGAGAAGAAACACATGAGCTCCTGAGATGCTCTGATTTCTATCAGACCAGCCCCAGCTGAAGGGACTCACACACCACACTGCCCCGGTTTAACATGGCACAGCTTCAGTGGCTCTGAGGCACCAGGTGTGGCCTTCAAGAGCCCGGCCACATCCGCAGATCTGGCTGAGCTCACAGGTTCAAATTTGCTAGCTGAACTGCTTTTGGAACAGCAAGCCCAGATTTGTTTTCACACTGCCAGGAACAGAATCTCAGCAGATTCCAAAGCAGCAGGACAGACCTCCAGGCAGAGCCAGGACACCAGAATCATGGAGAAGCCAGGCAGGTCAGTGTATTTTGTTTTCACTCTTGATTTCTCCATATCAAGCCATTGCCCAGCAGTCACCTAGGTATTGCCTGGCAACCCCCACACCCTTCCCCGTGAGGCTCTCTCAGCTCTTCAGTGCTGGGCCCGAGGTCAGACAGAGACAGACTCATGCACTGACACGTGGTGTCACAGCAGGCAGACCTACCCTCGGACTTCATAGGGAGAAGGCACATCATTGGCTGTAGCATCCATTTTGGCAATGATGATATTGGGATCTTTGCTGAGCTGTGTGTAGAAAGAACCCATCAGTAATCAATTCCAAAATCCAGGAACCCAGCAGTCAGCCTGATCTGGGATAGTGGTGTCAGAGGACAGTGCATAGGGAATGCCACTTCACCAACCCTCACTACATGGGAGACTACCATGCAGAGGGAAAAGACCCAAAAAGACTCAGGCAGTTGAGGCCAGTCACTGAATCAGGGAACAGTCCTGTGCCCTAGCCAAGAACACAGACTAAATATACCACTTGTTACCACAGATCATGCTGCAAGATATCTGGACTCCGTAAAGAGACCAAAATTTGTAGTCCTCAGGAAGGCACAATTATGCACCGTTTATCACAGAGGCTAGAAAGAACCTGCAGGATCATTTAGTGCTACAAAAATCTAGTTCACATTTGCAGGAGTCTCAGACTTACTTTCTCCCCCAATTCTTTGTATTTGGGCTCCAGATTCTTGCAGTGGCCACACCACGGTGCATAGAACTCTATCAGGACATCTTTGTCTTGTGCATTAACAATTTCATCAAAGTTCTCAGCCACCACCACCTGTAAGGGTTGATCACACCAGTTAGTTCCTTCCAAGGCAGAGATGAAGCAGTGACATGACATGCTCCACACACTCCACCCAAGCTTGAGTCTCCCACATCTGCACAGTGAGCAGCAGAACCAAACACAGCGCTCCTCATCTGCAACATGCAGGTAAAAACCTGCCATAAGTAACCAGAACTACCTCCAAGAGAGGTCTGCATATGGTCTCCTCACAGGAAGATAAAGCCATTTCCTTTTAATCCCAGCAAGGCAAGCAATCAGCCTAGCAGGACTGGCTGAGGCCATCCCCATCCCTCCAAAAACATCTGCGAATCCCGTGACTCGCACTCCTGTGTAAGGCTCTCATCAAAAAGCCAGGCCAGGGAATGCTCTTACTCAGGGAAGAGTTGCCTGGGAGGGTGAAAGGCAGGAATTATACCAGAGCTCAATGATGAGTTAAGTGGGGAGATCCCTATAACGGTGCAGTCACAACCAACAGGCAGACCATGCCATGAAGGAGCGAGCACAAGCCAAGAGGGCAGGCCTTTGCATAATCCCTGGAAATCTGGATGCTGCTGCACTCACAAAGCACATAACTGCTGTGGCCAAACAGCAGTAACTATGCTGAGAGAAAAAAAATAGAACCCAAACTGCATGTCTCCCTCGCCTCAGAAAGCTGCAGTGGAACAAGGGAGTGAGTAATTCCTCTGTCTATCACCACAGAGGCTTTTCGAGCTGCCACCACGCCACACTCCCAGCATGTCACAGAGGCACAGGAAGCTGCTGCTGAGCAGTGTCTCTGCAGCCATAAGCAGCACTCACCTTTACAGGGCCATCGTTGCTTTCAGGGACAGGCTCTGATTTCAGGTATTTTTTCAAGTTTCCATCGAAGTAATCTTGCAGGAATCTCTCCAGAGCCTTTCCGTCACGGCTGAAAGAAAAGTGATGTTACAGCCATCATCACACACACAGTATGAGAGGGGGAAACTTTCAAGGCTTATTTAAGCTCCTTCCACCCACACAACAGATGTCAGCTGCATCTCTGACAGCACCAGTGTGGGGCTGGCTTAGTAGACCCCAGAACAAGTGCAACAATGTCCTTAAGGGTTCTGACAGGAGGCTGGATGCACAGCCCATTCAAAGTTTTAGGCCTTCCAGCATACTTCAGGTTTTCATTCAAATGAAAGGTACCACTAATTCTTCTGTCCTTTATTGCACCCTAATGCCTAACCAGACATTTCAGTATCTTGAATTAAATTCTTTCCCTTTGTATAACAGCAGGGGCTGCAAGGTTTCTATTGAGCAGGAAAACACACGAGCAGGAGCCATTTTGACCCAGCAATTACTTCTTTCAGCTGGAACATCCAGCTTTCCTGTTTCCTCAAAGCTAACAAAGTATCATCTGGTCAGAGACCTCTAGACTAAAGTCCATAAAGTGAGACCCACTACCACCAAGTTCAAGAACTCACGAGAACTCTTCTTGCATGACATATTTATCTCCTTTGGCAGTTCTGATGGCAACGACAGGGGCCTCACCCACACTGCTGTCCAGACCAAACTCGGAAAGCTCATGGCCAAAGGTTTTCCGACTAGCAACAGCATAAGACAGTTTGTGGCCAGCATCCAAGAATTTCTTTGCAATCATCATAACTCTGAGGGGAAAAATAAACAAAGCCACAAAGCATTATTTCTTTGAACATTTTCTTCCACGACTTAACACCCTTCAAGATGACGTGCACATCGGACTAGGAATTCAGTGGCACAATGTGCTCTTCAGAGCCAAGTCCTGTAGAAATGGTGCTGAGAACAGACCAGTAAGCTTGCGTTTGTGATGACTGAGGCAAGCATGTGTTTCCATCCTCCACCTGCATGACCCCAGGGTCTCAGGCATGAAGGGCAGAATTGCACACCACGGCAGTGAGGCAGTTTGTGGGTAAGGTCTAAGTTCCTAAGGACCGGGGATCCAAGAGCAATCACACAGGATTTCAGAGGACTGTCACCCAAGCTACGGGCCCACAGCAAGGCAGGAACAGTGCAAGGCCCATTTACCCCCACCACTCCCACCTGTTGCGCCAGTAGTTGGATCCCTTCGCGTTCTTCTCATAGTCAACGTCGTAGTATGCCACCAGCAAGTCCTTGCCCTGGATCAAGTCTTTGTTGTCTTCAGTCATGTGTGGGCAGATGCCAAAGCTGTCAACAAGAGAGGTATTAGGAGAGTCCAGGATCCCAGAACAGGCTTGACACAGCACACTTGCTTCCCACCTGCCAGTTAAATGCCAGTGATGAATCAGGCCTCAGGAAGAAACACTTTGCTCATTCCTGTACCAGGTTATTCTGAGTCAAATCTCTATCCACATCAGTGGCTAGAGCTGACCCAAGTAAGGCCAAAGCTAGCACAGTTCTCTCAGGTTCAGTTCTTAAACAGAATCATGGCTAGAATATGGAGAATGCATGCCAACAGCCAGGTCAGGACTTCAAGAAGGTGTCCCCAAAGGGAAGCAGTGCTAAGACATGCAGCAGGAAGTGGCAGCAATGAAAGAACAAGCTCTGAGAGGGACAAAGCCAACTGGGGCCAGTCTGTCATATTTGCTGGTGAGGAATCACTCACATGTTCTCCTGGATGAATTTCTTGATCTTTCCACTGGTGATTTTGTCTTCCGGATATTTGATAGAGCTCTCCTCAAACTTGTTGGTTAGGCGTGGAGGACGGAATAAGACTACACCTCTGTGGGAAACAGGTACTGTGAATTAGTTCAAAATATCCCTGGGAACCCAAGGATAGCAGCCAGATGAGGCAAAAACCCACTCTCCAGTGACAATCCCCACTCACCATTCATAGCTCAAACAACACTGTCTAGTTTCTTGGTGGCACTAGTGCATTAGGTGTACCTGTCAGATGCGTCTCCATGATTCAGACAAGCCACAATGAGAAACAAAATTCCCACTATAACAACGAATATGGAAACAAAATGTCTCTGTTGAGATACTTCCCACCCAGAGGAAGACACAAATACTTCAGAGCTTGTAACTATTCACATCTTTCTATCTCAATTCAAAAGAAACACCACTGTCATTTGGGGAAGAAACCAAACGGTAAGCTATGTTTAGAAACTGAAACCATTTAACTGGAATCCATGAATTTGTTCCAAATGCCTCAATAACAAGAAATCTTTGTATTTAAGTAACTTACTCTCCATCCTCCCTGTACTTCTGCACCAGCTGCTCCTCGGTGGTGTGTGCAAAGCGGTAGTTATCCCTGAGGCTGTTGGCTGCTTTCATGAACTCCGAATAAGCATCCCCAGATGCATCACCAAAGAAGCCTGCAGCAGAAAGGCAGAGTGTGACCTCAAACCAAGCCAGCTGTGGCACCTTTGCAGCTCTCAGCATTTTACTCTACAATGCACTGGATCAATCCTCCATCCAGTCCTTCAGTGCATGTTGAGGTCTTTCCCTTTGATAGCCTCTCTCCCATTTTTCGCGACCTTCTTGCAGCCCATCCTTTCCAGCAGCAGAAAGTTACTCAGGGGAAGCCCAACTTGCTCATTCAGCCAAGGACAATTATCCCCTGAACACCCAGACATCCACTGGTGACTGTGTAACAACAGCACTTGCACTTAATAACAGTAAGTTTAGGAATGCTGGTTAATACTCGTGTGGTTATACCTACAAGATGGCACCTGATTTGCACCATCTATTGTTGCCACATGCAACCACAGACACACCCAATGCCAACAGCCCTCCGATGCCACCAGAACAACAAACGCCCCTTTCAGCAACCCAAAGCTACCTGTTGTCAGCCAGCCAAGAAAGCAACAACCTTTGGAAAACACATACTATGGTGCCAGGGGAGCCAACAAAGCCAGATGGCCATGGGGAAAAAAAAAAGGAAAAGAAAAAATTTTGGAAGGAATACCCAGAGGTCCTGAAATCCAATCTCCCACTTGAAGCAGGACCAGCCTCAGTCTGACCAGGTTGCTCAGAGCTTTGTCCAACTAAGTTGTGAAAATCTCCCAGGCTGAACATTTTAAAATTCCTCTGGATACATGTGCTAGGGCTTTATTGTTCTCATTACCAGCAGTGGTTTTGTTCATGTCCATTTGGAATTTCTTTTGCTGCAGCCTGTGGTACTGCCTCTGATCTTTCCACACAAGCTCCCAGAGCCCAGCACACGCTCATTTCACAACGCACTGCCTCTACTCACCCACGACAGAAGCATCTTTATCGCCAATGAACTTCTCAAACTCAGCCACAGAACTGAGAGCCACCGAAGCAGGTCCCGCCTGTTTCTTGAGATGACTGACAATCCCATCTTGAAAGATTAGTAAAATAGTTAAATGGATCAATACCAAGTTCCACAAGACATTCTTCAGGTTCCTAAACCAAAAATTATTTCTGCAGAATCTACACACGTCTCCCATACAATAAATACGTGAACTGAAGGATTGCTCCCATCAGCTTCACACCGGAGCTTTCTAGCATCCTGGGAACTAGGAGCTAATGTGGAAGCCTTCACCTTTAAAAGAGAGCTTTAAGGAAAATAAACATCCCAGGCTTTGGCAGTACAAAGAGTTCTGGAGAGGGTAAGGGGTTGGGGGGTGTATGTGCAGGTGGGGAACCTTCTCTGCATCCTGGGCTGTTACATGCTGCCTCCTGCAGCAGCTCAGCAAGCCAGACACTGCCAACCAGTTCTTACCTGCTGTTCTGGGCCCATCATAGGTCCCTGTCTCTTCTCCATCTCGAAAAATCTTTAATGTGGGATATCCACTGACTCCATACTTGTTACAGGTGTTGGAGTTTGCTGTACAGTCAACCTAAAGAAAAAGAAACCTTGCTACTCAGACTGAGATCCAGCCCTAACACACCCAAGGGACTAGAGGGATCCATCACACACTGCCTGGGAAAGAGGTAGCACAGGTATAATGATAGGCCCAGAAAAATATTTGAGAAAATACTGGAAAGACCAAATAGTTTCAAGTTTGACCAGACTATATACCAGAAAAAAATACTAGAAAGGATAGTTTCTTGCAACCAATGACAAAGAATTTCTCAGCACCTCATCAGTCCTAAAGTTCATGTAACATTTGAAGAAAACAGGCTGACCTGACCAGGAGGCCATGGTGCTAAGAGTCCATGCCACTTCCCATAAAGGAAAAGAGAGACCCTGATTTGAGAAAACTCTACGAGTTTTAAGGCAAAAAGGAAAGCTCTGAGTCAGCAAGCCTCAATGGGTACATGCAGCACGGTGCTTGCTCTCAGCCTCATCACACAGCTCAGAGCGGGCCTATTTCCCCAGCCGGGGCGAGCCCTCACACACCCTCTGCACACCAGCTGCGCAGCTGAGGCCTTGCAAGGATCGGCTTCCAGATTATTTCAGGGCTCCAAGGCGTCAAAGAAACGACGTCCGTCAGGCCTGCAGAGCAAGAGTCCGGTCGCTGGCCGCCCCCGGGTCCGCCCCAACACGGGAGCCTGTGCTCACCTTCACCAGAGGCACGATCCCCTTCAGCCGGGTCGCGGCCGACTCGTACTCCGGCGCCAACCGCTTGCAGTGTCCGCACCTAGGGGCACGGAAGGGAGTCAGACCGGCCGAGTACCCCTCTCGGCCCGCCCCCGCCCCCGGCCCCCGCCCCCCCCCGCCCCC
>WAAE01012809.1:33362-45116 GCA_013400495.1 Nicator chloris
CCCGGCCCCAGCCCCCCGCGGCCCCTCACCAGGGCGCGAAGAACTCCACGAGCACCAGCCCCGGGCGCTCGGCCAGGCCACTCTCGAAATCGGCATCGGTGAGTTCCACCACGTCGGAGGCGCGAGCGCCGAGGGCGAGCAGCAAGAACAGCAGCAGCGCGGCAGGCAGGGCCGGCTGCGGGGGCCGGGGTGCGGACATGACGGCGGGAGCGGCGGGTCCGAGAGCAGCGGGGCCGGGAGCGGCAGCTGAAGGAGCGCCGGGGCCGCAGCCGGAAGTCCCGCCCCCGCATCCGGATCTGCCGTGTGGCAGCTCCTGATTGGGCGGAACGTCACGGGGCGTAGCCCGGAGGGGGCGGGGTCTCCGTGCCGGCCCCGCCCCTTCCTCATGGCCGCCGGTTCTCGGCGCCGCCCGGGCCGCGGCGGGGGCGGTCGGAGCTTTGGGCTGGGTCCCTTCCTCGATCCACAGTGCAGTCCCCTCCTACCGAGCTGTGTCGCGCCGACCACAGCGCCTGTCCTTGCCGCGCCCGGGACCGGGGGCCGTGGAGGCTCCCCGGGGCCGCGCGCTGCCGAGTCCGCTGTCGGTCTCGGGGAGTTCTGCTGACCTGATGGATGTCCAATAACCCCGCCGTGGCCACCGTGTCTGTACCGCGCCGTGCCGGCCCGGCGGTGACACGTGCCCAGCACACGCCGCCCGACAGCGCTCGGCTCGCTGTAGGCTCGATCGCTGGACTCAGCGCAGTCCCGCATTTTCGCCCACCGCCCCTCACGCTCCGGTCCCGGAACAGTACGGCGTTCCCCTGGCCCCGAGCCAAACCCGGGAGTGGGTCTTTACCCCGTAACCCCATCCGTCGGCATTTGCACCTTCTGCTGGGGTCTGCGGTTGGAAGGACCCTCGACTGTGCTATCTCTGCCGGGATGCTCGGCTTGCCCCCAGCTTTGACCAGGCACAGCCGGCTCCCACCTGGCGCCACCGAGCCGCGGTACCGCCAGGGCCTGGGGCTGTCCCCGCACAAAACCCCGATTCTCACCCTCCCAGCGCCACCTCCCTTTGCAGCGCGCCGTCCAGCTCAGGTGGGCCTTGGGGGACAACGCATCAGTTGGGGAAACGTTCTCGGTACCCCGTTTCCGCCTCACCATCCGTTTCTCCTTAGAGCCCATGTGCTCCTGCCCTCGCCTTGTCATCAGGTCCCTCCTGCTGACCGCTGAGTTTTAGCAACTGTTTCCAGTAACCACACAGCGATGACTGCGGCCAGGCCTGATCAGGTGCTCGCCTCCGGCACCAGGGCAGCCGCCTGGGCTGTTTCTAGCATTTTTGTCACCAATATTGAGCTGCATCAGCCAGTCGGCCCAGGGCTGCGGGGAGAACACGTGTGACGTCTCTGACTTCATCGTCGCCATTGTGACAAAGATCCTTGGACCGGGAAGCGCTGTGCTGCCGCCCACCCTCCATCCGCCGACTCCCGTCCAACGGGCCCCGCCGGCCCGGGGCCCCCTCGCCGCTCGTCCCGGTCCTGCGCGCCTCGGGGCCGGCAGGGGGCGCTGGCCCCCGCCCGGCAGCGCTGCCGGGGCCGCGCCGTTCCTGTCCGGCCGGCGTGGGGCGGGCCGTGCCCACAGCCCGGGCAGTGCCCACAGCCCGGGCAGTCCCCACAGTCCCGGGCAGTGCCCACAGCCCCCGGCGGTGCCCACAGCCCCGGGCCGTGCCCACAGTCCCGGGCGGTGCCCACAGTCCCGGGCGGTGCCCTGCCCCCCGGCTGCCTCCGCCCGTGCTCGGTTCCCGTAAGCAATAACGCAGAAGCTCCGCGCCGTTGGCGGTGGTGGGGCTGGCTCAGGCCTCGGATTAGAGCCCAGAACCGAGGCCAGCGGGAGTCAGCTCCGTCATGCCCTGGGCGTCCCGCCCCGGCGGCAGGAGCGGGGTGAGCAGGCAGGGAGCTGCCACGGTCCCGTGCCGGGGAAGTATCGGGTGTGTCACAACTCGTCTCGGCGGTCTGTGGGACAGGGGTCTCTGAGGCTGCCAGTGTCGGAGGAAGGCTGGGAGCCGTAGGGAATGCGGGAGCGGCGGGGGCTGGAGCCGGGCTCCAGGGCCGTACTGCGGGAGTTGCCGGAGCGAGCCCTGCGAGACCTCGTCTGTCTCCGTCTCGCTCGCTCTTGCTGTCCGCAGGACGCAGGAATGGCTGAATCCCAGCCTGGGGATGCTGCTTCTGCTGGTGCTGCGGGACCCCAACCCCGGTGAGTGAGAACGGGCCTCCGGGAGCCCAGTCACCGTGGATAGATGCGTGCTCGAGGGCTGGTTCTGCTCCCTCATCCCTTGCTTACTCTAGAGACGTTCCCCTCTACTGCGCGGGCCGAGGGAACTGACAGGACTCCCAGGACTGACACCCGCTCCCGGCACTGACTGGTGCATGTGCCCTGCTCAGCCACCAGTGGCTGGGAGTGGCCAGCCCCAGGCTGAGGGTCACAGCTGTGGCTCAGGGTGAAGGCTCCCCTTGGTCCCTGTGTCCTTATCCTTGTAGCAAGCGTACCACAGACCCACTGTGGGACATTGAGCCAGGAGCGCTGAGGGAAGGTGTGGATTGCACAGGCAGTGCAACGTTGCTCTTTCCTGCAGCGTGTGCTCTGGGACCTGGTTCAGGACAGTGAGGGTGCTCCTGCCTTCGAGATGCTGGTGCAGGCACTGCCCATCCTGGATAGGCTGGCTGCAGCCTATCCAGGGTCCTGAGGAGCATGGGGCCCACTGGCTCCTGCTCTCCTGCTGCCTGGGTGCTCAAGACATTTCCCACAGGAGTATCTTCATTTGCCAGAGGAGACCTTCCAGAGCATGCTGCTCAGTGTGGGACCTGAGGCCATGCAGCGCCTCCTGGCTCTGCTGCACCGCTCCTGGTACCAGCTGGGAAGTGGCCAGGGTGGTGGTTGGAGCAGAGGGTGCAGAGCCCATGTGTGGTGCTTGTGAACCCTTGTGATACGGGGGAAATCTGAGTGGTGCCTCTGCAGGGGGACAGGGTGCTGGGACGTCAGTGCAGTGGTGGGTACAGGGGTAAGAAGGAGCCTGAGCCGTGGCTACAGCAGCGCATGTTTATGGGGTCTGACCTGACGCATTGTGGGTTACAGGATGCAGCGACATGCTGGGCACAGAGATCGCACAAGCTACAGGGGGACCCGGGTCCCACAGCGCTGGCGCTGCCCGGTCCCACTCAGCAGCGGCACTGCTGCAGCGGCGACGGGATGCGGATATCCTGCCCCTTCTCCAGTCGCCGCTCACAGTCGATCAGGTAGTTCACACCATCTATCACCAGCTGTACCAGTTCCACCTGCACCAGAAGCACAGATGTGGTGATTGAGGGACTGTCCTGGGAGACACCACTTGGTCAGTCCTGCTGCAGAGGGGTAGGCACTGCCACTCCCAGCACCCGCATGCTGGCCGCAGCACAAGGCCCTGGGGCTGCATGGGCACTGTGGGCCCATCATGCAGACACCTTCCAGAACCTCCCTCCCCAGCTGTGTCTGGCACCCACCTCTGACTTCCCCAGACGGTCCAGGTTGGAGATGTCAAAGACGCTGCCTTTGGCCTCAGTGTCCACACCACCCGTCCCACGCTTCTGTAGCCGGAGGTTCTCTAGGATCTTAGGGAAGCGGCTGTCCTGGTGCCCAGAGAAAGTGTCAGTGCTCAGCAGGACCAACAACAAGGGAGTCAGGGCTCTGTAGCTGAATGCTCCCTGTGGCAGCCCCCTGCTGCTCACAGGGTCTTGTCAGTGGGTCACCAACCCCACCCAGAGTCCTGCCCTGAGCAGACCCAGGCTGACACCTGGGACCCAGGCCTCTCTGGCCAGGAATGCAGGCAGGGTCTGGACCCTATGCCTCCTAGGGGAACCTGAGTGTGGTCCAGGGCTGGGTCCCATGTTGTCCTGCACCTTCGTGGCTGAGGTCCTCCCAGTCCTAGCCTGGCTCACCACAAAACTGGCCATGGTAATACCTTGCTGAGTAGTGGCAGCTTGATGTGGACACCTGCTCGCAGCCCCGTGCCCAGGTTAGAGGGGCAGGTCAGGATGTAACCCAGCCGCTCATTCCACATGAACTCCCAGCCTCGCTCCTGGATTAGCCGCTCCACCTGAGTTAGAGGCACAAGCAGTCGTTCAGCCCTGGCCAAGGAGCACCCAGCAGAGGGCTTGCACCACAGGAGCCCTGCCTGCCCCTCTCTGCCTGTTTATGGGCTGGCACAGCAGAAGCTGTTGGACACTCACCTCCTTCAGGCCCCGGCAGAACCGCTCAAAAACGCGCTTCATGTTGCCCCCCTTCTCCATGGAGATGACACGTGTGTGGTCCTCCTCATTGATCCAGATCAAGAAGGTCTTCTGGTGGTTGTGCCTAGGAACAGGGCAGTGTTTGGCTGTGCTGGCAGCTTGCAGAGACCCTGTGCCCACTCAACTGTGCCCCTTCTGCCCCTGCCACCGTGGTGCCAGTGCTGCCTTTGATTCCAGTGTGCTGACTGCACCAAGGTGGGCAGCCAGGAGATGCTCCTGGAGATGGGCCAGTGCCCATCCACATGTATCACTGCTGGTGATGGGAGCTGTCTCCAGTGCCTTGGGCACAGGTGAGTGCCAGCACGGTGGTGACCCAGCCTGGACTGGGGAGGGGACCATGGCTCCTGCACCATGCAGGCAGCGGGAGGGGGCTTGTGAGGCATGGAGCGTGCACTGGAGGGCTGGGTTAGGTGCAGCTGGAGCTGGGGACCATGTGTGCTCTGCAGATGTTTTCCATATAAAGGCACAGCGTCAGCGAGGGTGGCACGGGCAGACACGTGTGCCGGCTGTTGCTCTGCGGGAGTGTGGGGTGTTGCATGGCTGTGTGAAGATGCTGGGAGAGAGCAGTAAGATGCGACTGTGGCAGGGGAGGTTTGGTGTCACATAGAGTATGCAGAAGCCAGGAGGAGTGCTGGGGATTGCCCAGGGAGCAGAAGGCAATTACAGGTTTTTGGCAGCCTTAGAGTGCAAGGTGCTGCAGGATGGTGAGAGCAGGCAGGATTGACAGCTGATACTGGCTCACAGTCGCTCTTCCCAGTACTGTGCTGTGGTTTGTCCAGGGAACAATAGACAGCTGACAGTGGTGCACAATGAGGTCCCAGGTGAAGCCACAGAACCCATGGTGAGCACAGCCCAGGGGCACTGGTGCCATGTGCTAGGGTCTGTGGCATGGCAAACACAGGAAACGTGGGTGGCAGGGCTGAGACAGATGGAGCAGTACCATCCCCCCCATTTCTGTCCTGCCCCCCAGTGCCAGGGCAGAACCTCACCAGATCCCTCGGGCGTCAGGCCAGTCCCGAGCCATTCCTGCTGCTGTCAGGAGCGGGGACACCGGCTTGTCAAAGAGGAAGTGGTCCTGGAGGGAGGCAGAATTCATGGGCTCACCCAGGCTGCATGGCTGGAGCCAGGGCACACTCACTGGTTCCAGTACTCCCTGTCTCACTGGTCCCATCTGCCATGCAGGAGATTCACCACGCCTCTCCTAGGCAGGGCACCTGTGTGCAGGAGCCCTTGCCTTCCTGGCCTGGGAGGCGGAAGGTTGCTGGTGCACAGCCCACCCGAGCCCACCTTCCCCTGGGCATGGGCAGGGAAACGGGGGCAAGAGTCAGAGGTGGCCATGAGCTGCTGGGGCTGAGTCCAGAGAGCTCCTAGCTCACGAGGGCTGAGCAGCACTGTGCTGTTGGGCTGCCTTGCTAGGGCAGGGGTCCTGGTTGAAGAAGACAGCAGAGCTGCCAAAGGAGGATGCAACCTCCCAGAGAAGCAGTGCCAGGAAGGGGTCCTGCTCTGCATGCACCCAGGGAGGGGCTGGTCGGGAGCTGCACTGACTCACATCAATGAGCTGCTGTTGCTCCTTCTCGGTCATCTCGCTGAGGCGGTAGTACCGGCCCGCCAGGTCCCCCGTGAGGCCGTTCAGTGCATCCACTGTCACTTTCTCCACCTCTCGTCTCTCGGCACGGGTGCAGGCTGGCGGCAGGCTCAGGCCACGGATGCTGCGCCCAGTCCGGACCCGGGAGGAGAGCACATAGCGCTCATCAAACTGGCCAAACTTTATCTGGAATAGACAGGAGCCACAAGGTGTTCATGGGGTGGCCCTGGTGCTGGCAGGGCCCTACCCCCAAGGCCCAAGGCAGGACACCCGCATGCAGCATCACTGTCCAGCTTCTGCACCTTTGTGGAATCCAGGTCTGTGACATGCTTCATGGTGCGGGGGTTGTATCCGTTGTGCCGCTCCTGAATCACGGGGTCAAACAGGTCAGCAAACACCTGGAAGCAAAGTGGGACAATGTATGGCAGGCCCAAGGCTTCATGAAGCCCCTGCAACAAGCCTGGCAGGGCCACACTGCCACTGTGGGGGACAGTGTGTCCTGCTGTGCAACAGCAATGCACAGGGCAAGTGGAGCAGGAGGCTGCAGGGCTCCAGGAATAGCTGTTCCAAAGGAGCCCTGTGTCCTGCAGGAGCACATGGAGACTTTCCAGGGGCCTCTCCAGCTGCTCAGGCTGGGCAAGAGGAGGTGGGCAGTAGTGCCCCAGGCTGCTGGTGGTACCGTTGGTACTGGAACTCCTCTGGCTGCTGCAGGCAAGGCTCTGGCTGCCACTCACCTCATAGGTTTCTTCATCACCAGCTACGATGCCCACAGTCTTGATGAAGGGGTGGCCGGGGTTGTCGACGCCAGTCTGAATGCACTGGTCCAAGGTCCAGCCATTTGGGGTTGCCTTGTCACAGAGCCTGGCGTAGATGGCTGGTGTCAGGTTGCTGGCCATGCAGTTGTTATGCTTCCGCAGGTCGGGGTACTCAGCGCTGTGGGAGGAGACACCAATGAGTTCTTTGGGGCCAGGCACTTGTGCCTGTGCTCCCTGCACAGAGACTCTTGCTGCAGGTATGGGGCGGGGAGCTCGGGAAGGGGTCAAATACTCTGCTTATCCACAGCAGCTGGGAGCAGGGAGGCAGTTACAGGTCTTGCAGGGCAAGGGCAGGGAGAGCCCAAGCCCAGGACTGGCACTGAACCAAGACAAGAGTCCAGAGGCAAATCTGGAGCAGTCCTTAGGGAGTGGCTCCTTATCAAACACACAGCAGGGCCCCAGGGTGGGAGAACCTGCCAGGTGAGCAGTGGGGCCATGTGAGCCCATCCCCACACTGAGCTGCCAGGGCAGCTGGGCTGCAGAGTGGAGCTCCCACTCCCCTTGTGCTGTGGCTGTGGCTGCCCTGATGCCAGCTCCAATGGAAGGGGACTGCTCTCTGTCTGCTGATGCAGTGGGTACAGGAGGCAGGACATGCGGTCTGCAGGGTCTTGGCTTGCTTGACCCCTGGACCCCCGCACCTCTGCCCCCCAGATGCCGTGGGGCAGGAGATTGGCTGACCCTGATCTGCAGCCACTGGGAACAGCACAGTCCCAGTGCAGCTGATTGTATTAGGGGGATTCTTTCCTCTAATCAGCTTAGTGGGAGGCTGTCTCTTGACCTCATTCCCACTTTAGACAAGCTTTGTGCTTGTTCTGTGCTCACAGGGAAATTGGCAGGGCAGGACCCTGCCAGCACTTGCCTGGGCCAAATCTTTCTTGAGGGTGCCTCCACTCACCTTAGAGGGACAGGACTGGCCCTTGTCAGCCCAGGAGACTATGCTGGTGGCTGGAGGGGGTCCTGCATCCCTGGGGACACCCTTCTGAGAGAGGCCTGCTTTGGGGGTGTCATAGCTTGAGGAGATCCATGTGGGAGAAAAGGTGCCTGGGCTAGTGCAGGTCTGCTTGTTGGGAGCAAGTCAGACATCAGCACTAGCAGCAAGTCCTGGCACCGCCCTGTGCTCAGCTCCTGCTCTTGGGCCGACTGCTCAAGCTGGGCATTGGTTCTGGCTGCCAGCACCAATCCTGTGCTGCAATGCAGAGCCCTGTGGCTGTCACTGCCTCCTCCCCTGTGTCTGCAGGCCAAGGAATGTGGCCCTTTGCCCACATCTTGGCTACTGCTCATGGCTTCCTGTTCTGTGCAGAAACAAAGGGAGGTAAGCCTCCCATTGTATCGTGTGGGGAAACACTAGCAGCTCCTGCCTGGACCAGCAGAAGGAGGCATTTGGTCCAGATAAGAACTAATCCCAAGGTTGAGGGAGCTGAGGGCTGCTCCCAACCCACACATATACCTGTGCCCTGGCCTCCCTCACTGCTTCTGCCCCTGTCATCTGCTGCACTGTCTGCCCAGGGTGACACACTTGTAAAAAGCATTTGCTGATCAGAATGGGACATTTGGACAGGTTCCTTCACTCCCAAGCGTGGTCATGCTGCTGGGCATACCAGGACCACTTGCTGTACTTTCTGTGTGACTGAGGATGCCCAGGAGCAGTAGGGGTCCCTAAGGAAAGCCAGCTTACTCCCAGCAGGCAGGAGACTGCTATGAGTTGAAGCATGCTGTCTGCCATAGCTGTCTACACCTTCCCTGAGGTGTTCAGCATTGGGTTCAAACCCTGCGACTCCAGGCTCAGCCTGCAGGTGCTGTGCCTACTGCAGTGCTGACTGAGCACCTGGTTGGAGTGCACCCTCCCCTGAACAGCCCCAGACCATGGCCAGCAAATCGGGGCAACCTCTCTTCAGCCTTTCTAGAGCACCTGAACTCTGATGTTGGATGTTGCCAGGACCGGCTGGGTAATGCTGGGGTGAAGGTCCTGAGCACCGGGCGCTGTGCTCACCGTGGTGCCACAGAGCTGGTGGGGGAGGCTGTGTCCAGGCTGGCACTGGAGGGCTCTGGCAGTGGCACCACACTCCTGCCATGTACTCGGGGGTGCTCTGTCATAGTGTCAAGATGGTGCTGTATTCACCCCTTGGTTTTGGTCCCCAAGGCTGGTTTTAAAATTATGGCCATTTCGGCATCATCTATTTTGTTCCAACAAACAAAATTTTTGTTCTGTGCCGCAGCACTGAGTGATATCTTAAAAGTCTTTTCCAACCTCAATGATTCCATGATTCCACGGTTCTGTGGTATTGTGGGCTCCTGCCCGGCTGCAGAGGCTGGATCCATGGATGTCTGCCAGGAGTGCAACTCAGCACTGCTGCCCACGCTGTCCTGTGCTCACCTCAGCCTTCCGTCCTGCCCATGACCTCGGGGTGCAGCTGCCCTCTGTGGCCTTGAGCAAGCAGGTGCCTGACCCCAGAGAAGACTTGCTCAGCAGCCAGCAGGGATTATTACCCCATTGTCTACTGACTGGGCAGCTTCTCCAGAAGTGACAGCCACCTGCACCTCCCCACAGCTCTTCACCTCTAATGTGGCAGCCTCCAGTGCCCTTCCTGGCATCACTGGCTTGAGGTGCCCAGGCAGTTTCAGCCACGTGGCCTCTGGAGAGTGCAGGTGTGTGGGGTGAGCAGCAGACCCTGTGTGGCAACATGGAACTGGGAGGTGCCAGGCAGCCAAGCATGAGGCGTGCTTACGCAGGGAGGAGGGGACTTGGGCTTTGTCTGGAGATGCTTTGGCAGGGAGCCCCAAGGTGGTGGCCCAAATGTGGTGCCATGCCTGTCATAGGACCCGGCTGGCAGAAGGCACAGGGTGGCCATGTCTCCTTGAGGTGGGAGTGCCCATGGCCTCCCAGCATGGCCATTCATTCACAGTGCCTCTGATAGGAGGCTGTGGAGTATCACTCAGATCCCTCAGGGCTGCTGCCAATGTCTCTCGCTTTTTAACTTAAAGACTAGAAGGGCAAGATCCTCAGGTGAGTCAGCTGCAGAGTGAGGGATTGCAGCTCACCCCTAGGGCTCAGTCCAGGTTCTTTTCAAGTGTCAGCACTGTCACAAAACCATTCCCAACTGAACAGAACCCCCCAGGAGGCTCATTTTAGAGCTTTTCAGCCACAGCCCCATGTTGACTTCATCCCCTCCTGACCTGATGTCTGTGTCTCTGCAGTTGTTCAGAAAGCTGGAAAACACCTCCCTCTCGGGAGGTAAATAATCAATAACCTCCGGCCTTTGTAATTCTATGAACTCACTCAGTTTCTGTCCCTGACTTTCTTTAGCCCAACGCAGCTTGCCAGAGCCCCAGTGCCAGCTCCGTGTGAGCCCTCCACATGCCCAGGGTTCCCAGCCTGCAATGCAGCACCGCGACACACTGCTCTGACTGTCGGCATTTGGTGCAGGGACGGCAGCAGCTGCCTGCGTTCGGAGCAGCACCGTGCTGCCTCCTTCCCACCCTGCTCCTTCCTTGTGCACAGTCTCTGCTGGCACTGGGATGGCAGGAAAACTCAGACCTCATTTTCCTGGCCTGCCTCTAGGATGTGCTAAGCCAAGCAGCTGTTGCCAGTGTAAGGACTAGCTGGTGGCCACCGTGTCCCTCTCGCCTTCTGGCCCTGGCTCTGTTCCTAGCCTGCCTAGCTCTTGCGTCCAGTCCTCTCTGGCGCCGTGCCCCTCTATGCTCCTCAGGGCTGGCAGCACAAACACTGGGCAGGACCAGCCTCTGTCTCCTCCACCCCACTTGCCATGGCAAGCGATGGTGAGTGGAACCATGGGAACGTGAGGCACTTGGCCCTCCTGGCCCGGCTGGGCTCCCTGGGGCAGCAAAGAGGCGTTTGGAGGGGAGTGGCTTGAGAGCTTCTGGTCTAGAGCTTGAACCTTAGCATTGTGCTGCAGCTGTGACACTTATCTGGCTTAAGGGATCAGGCACCGGGTGTGCAAATAGGGCCAGGGCTCTTGCAGAGCCAGTGTTACCTGAAAAGCACCCCTAAGCCAGCCTGTGGCCATGTATGCACCCACCTCCCAGAAGTCCTGATTGCACATCTCGTTGTCATCCAAAATCTACCCGTGGGGCTGCTTGCTCAGCACCCACAGGGCCCTCTAGTTCTCACTTTAAAAGCTGGCCCAGAGAGGGAAGAGCCAGGACCTGCCAGCAAAGCTTTTCTTTTCAATAGAATCCCTGTCCCAAGGGCAGGCGCGTGGGAAGGCTGGTACAGCCAGATGAGGTCGGGCCAGGGGCTGCTCTGACACCAGCTCCCACAGTCAGAGATCCTGGGTGTTCTGCCAGCAGGACAAAATGGACCCTTTTCTCCATCCTGTTCCTACCAGGACGTTGGCAGTCTCCCTGGCTTCTGTTGGGCCGAGCCTGGGATATGTCCGCACCGGCACTGGCGGTCCCAGCACTGCTGCCTCCCAAGCAACCCCCATCTCTGCCCTCCCGGTCATCCCGAGAAGTCCCCCGGGACCACAATCCTACTGTCAGGCATTTGTCCCCTCCCGCTCTCGCATGTCCCCGGCTGCAGCGGCTTGTCCTGGTACTCTGGGACCACCCAGGGCAGCTGGCAGCTCCGGGGGTCCCTGCCCGGGCCGCAGCGCTCAGAGCAGCCCTCGGACACGGGAATGTGCCCGGGGCGGCCGCCGCAGCCGTCACAGCCCCTGCCAGCGCGGGTCCCCTGAAGGGGGCCCGCGGCAATCCCCAGGAGCCGGGAGCCCCCGCGCCCTCTGGTCCCCCCGGGACCTCACCCGGGCCGCGGCTGTGCCGGTGTCCTTGTGCACGGCGACGGCGGGGCCCGCGGAGCCGGTGACCAGCAGCCCGAGGCGGGGCGGATCCGTCCAACACGAGTGAGCCCCTGCGGCCGCTCCGTCCCCCTCGTGGCCCGGGGCCCCAGGGACGGCACGGGCTTGGTTCAGGGCCTCCCGGTCCTTCCCGCCATGGACGAGCAGCGTCCATCGCGCCGCCCGCATGAGCTGCTCCGGGACCCGCCGCCCAGGCTCGAGCCGGGGGGCGGCCGCCGCACCCTCCCCCGTGCCGGTGCCGCAGG
>WAAE01012809.1:45206-152677 GCA_013400495.1 Nicator chloris
GTCCCGGGCGAGTAGGAAGCCGGCGGCCAGGGAGCCGGCGCCCACCATGGCCAGGAGGCCGGCGGAGCGGCGAGCGGAGAGAGCGCGGGCGAAGGTGCTGGCCATAGCGGAGCGGCGGAGCAAGCGCGCCGGGGCGGGCAGCGGACGTGAGGGGAATGGGAACGGGAATGGGAATGGGAACGGGAACGGTGGCGGGGCGCGCGGGGGGCGGGGAGCCGGCGGGGCACGGGGGGGCCTGGCGGCACCGCCACCTGCTTGGCTGCCGCGCCCCGCCCCGCCCCGCCCCAGCGAGGCCGCCGCCGCTTTCAGCACCTCTCGCCGGACAGCGCCGGAGGGGCGGCTGCGCCGAGACGGGCCGGCTCCGCACCGGCACCCACACCTCGGAGCTCCTCGCCGCGCCCTGGGGCGGGCGGGCGCGGCAGGGTCAAAGTTCGTCCACCTGAAGCCGAGAGCAGCGACCGCGGCTCCTCGACGGGGTGCGGCCCGCGATGGGTCGCGCGGTCGGGAGCCTGTTCTAGGCAGTCACGAGCCCTCCCGCAGTGCTCCGTGCCCGCCACACCGGCAGGGCCGCACTGGCGGGCCAGGGAGCGCGCTGCGTTCGCTACCGCAGACCCCCGAAGGATGGGATCTGCTGGCGCACCGCCGGGCTACTCCAGCACACGGGAAGCGGCCGCCCGGTAGAACCGCGCGCCCAGCCCGGTACGGCCGCTAGGGCCGCGTGTCCCGCCCGGTGCAGCCGCGCGCTCGCCGTTCCAGCACGGAGCCGGCGCGGGGCCCGCGCCCACGTGCGCGCAGCGCGCCTCGCCGCGCAGCAGCTCCCGCCGCCGCCGCCAGGGGCCGCCACGCCGTGCCCGCTGGCGTCCCGACCGGCCCGCCTCCTCCGCGCCGATTGGATGCCTGCGGCCGTCAGCAGGCGGTGATTGGCCGGCGGCAGCGCGTGCAGCGCAGGGTGCGCTCGGAGGCCGCAGGTGAGCGGAGCGAAATGGCGGCGCCTGGCGTGGCGCCCCCTGCTGCCGCCGGCGGGGGCAGGGGCGGCCGAGGGGCCGTGGCCAGGGCCGGGGCCGGGGCCGGGGCCGGGCCAGGCCAGGCCAGGGCNTCGGGCGCAGCAGCGGGCGCGGCTCGTCCAGGCCGCTCGGGGCCGCCGCGCTCGGCCTGTACGCGGTGCCGGTGCCTGCCCGCTGTCCGGGCAGCGCCGGCTCGCCCTTTGTGGGGCGGCTTGCGGTCGCGCCGCGCTCCCGGCCCGGTCCTGGCCCCTGCCTGTGCCTCTGCCCCGCTCTCCGGGACCGCTGTCTCTCCCGAGCCGGGCGGGCCGGCGTTTGTGAAGCCGCCACGGTGTGCGCGGGGTAGAGCGGCGGCGGCCCCCCTGCAGTAAACCCTCAGTAAGAGCGACCGTGTCGGGGGAATTCCGGTGCTGAGGAGTTTCACGCTTTACAGGTCTCACGAGCGTGTTTAAATATTTCGTTATCAATAGTGTAAGATACGGACGGGTCTCGCTGCTGTGCGCGGCACAGCAGTGCTCGGTGTGCGGGGCAAACCGAGAATGCCTCAGTGCTCCCCTCTGCTCCGCGCTCCGGGTTTGCAGCTCTTGGTGTGCTCGGCGATGGTTGAATAGACTGAACGTGACTTCAGCTTCCTGGCTGTGAACACCTTGAATACCTGTGTTACCAGAACAGAGGGATTTCTCTGATACACCATGTCCAAATAGTTTTAATTATTAATCCTAGAATAGGTGATGTTTCTGTTCTGAAGCAAGTAAGTGCCCATGATAAGAGCACAGCTTTCACCATTTTGAAGTATGGAATTAACCTTAATGCAAACAGCCCTTGTAACAGTGGAAATAGCTCTCAGTGTGTCACTGGTCATACAAAGGTGTGTCACTGGTCACGCATGCAAAGGTACTTCACTGCTCAGAGCCTCAGCTTTCAGGGTTGGGTTTTTTGGACTGGTTAGTTGGTTGTAGGGCCACCAGTAATTTCAGGTGGTTCTACAGGACATTGCCAGCATTAGTGTTTTAATATGCCAGCTCTGTGTATTCTTAGAAGTCATGATCCTACATGTACCTGACCTGGCTTGGCTGGGCTGTGGGTCTCTAAGCTGGATCATAGTTGCAGGCTTTCTGCGTGCCGGGGTAACCCGAGTTCCTGCCACCAGCAATATGATGAGCCATGTTCCTGTCCATCAGCCCAGTGCTACAGAGACTGCATCTGCATCTTTTGTTTAAAAACCATAATGAAACAAAACCCTGACATGCAAACCCACTCTTTGGTTGGTTAATGCCACACTGGGCACAAACTTAATACAAGACCTAATCACACCTTTCCTCTTAAATGTCTGATACCTCAGAAGCAGGGCACAAAGAATATCTTTACTTTGTGAACACTCTTATCTGAACAGCACTGGAATGATCTGTTGGAGAACCGGAAAACAATTTCCTATCTTGTTTCTTATCACTAATACAGGGCAGTCTAGAGAGCTGAATCAGTTCCAGGCCATCAGAGGCAAGGTCTGTGGCTCCATTTAGGGTTGTGTGTCAGCAGATTCGGATTGGTGATGGGGTAATTACAGTAACCTTTGGTATGACTGTGCAGCAGATCACAGCTGCCCTTCTTGGAAGTGCAGCAGGAAAGTCTAGCTGCAGCGGCTGGCATGTACTTCCTCCTGTATCTGTGACAGGACTACCAAGCCTGGATATTCTGACTAAAAGCCAGAATCATCCTTACCTTTTGTGTGCATGTGCCAGAGCCGCATTAGTGCTCGTCTCCCTTGGACGACACAGCAGCATTAACACGGAGTTTTCTTGCTGTGATTAGTGAGAGGTGAGGCCCATAGCACTCTCAGCAACTGGGAGCTGGGCAAGATGCGTGGCTTCCATGAGCAGTTAGCTCAGCAGCCAACGGGGACAGAACCATCAGCATGCTGTGGCTGGTGTGAAAAGTGTTGGCTGTGTGCTGTGCAGGAACCTGTAGGAGTTCCATAATGGCAATTGCCACCCTCCTGGCATGTGAGCCCCCTGCCAGTTCAACACTAGAGCTGGCTCAGGTGTGGTGAGCAAAATTCCTGTCACTGTCCTTAGATACCAGAATAGAACACTTGCCTGTGTCCATTTAAGAGCAACAGTCTGAGTTTTTGATACCTTAGTTATGCCTGTAGCTAAAAGTTCTGTTTCATCAAGAGTCTGTAGTTGCTTGGTATAAGTCTGGTAAGGAATCTGCTTTTAAGAAAAACTAGAAAAAGGTTATGGTTAACCCTCTCCCCAGACCTGAAATCATGAGGCTTCCTTATTAACATCATGGGCATGCCTGTACTATCAGTGGCTGTCAACTTCAGTGAGGCTCTGAGTTTTTACCTGATGTGAGTATGGTGTGTCATGGCCTTGAAACAGAGCTACAGAGCAAGGAAGAGGCATTTTCTCTGGAATAGGAGGAGGAATATAGAGAAGTTGTTGCTTTCTGAGTTCGTAGGGCAAAGGTTTTCCTGCTGCTTGATCTTTTTTTTTTCCAGGAGGGAGGGGAGAGTAGGGGATTAATTAATTTGCTTCATTAAATCATCAGCCATCAAGCTGATAGTGTACCTGCTGAGGGCTCATTCTGCACTGATGTGCTGAGGCAGAAGGACACAGGCATGAAAATGGTTCCTGAGTATGTTGGGAATCCTACTCTTGTCTTACTCTGGAGATGGCAGGGCTATGTGGAGTGCACAATAAATGCCTCTATAGCCTGATGTGCCCGTAGTGTTCCTCCCACTAGCAGAGATCACTGAGGGTGAGTATCAGCTCTGACTTTTGCTGATTGAGACATTTCACTGCCAGATGTGTGCTGTGCTTTGAGGATTTTGTGGGAGCAGCAGCACTAGGCTCAGTGCATGGGACTAAGATGGAGGAGATCATCCTTGTGTGGTATGTACAAAGTCTAGGCTTGCTGTGTCCCGTGTGGTTTCTGTTGGGTCGATGTCCCCTCCCTCAGTGGATGCAGCGTGGTGGCTAATGGGCTTGTGAGCAACCAGTGCCTGGTAGCGTGGCTGCAGGTCCTTGTGGGAGGTGCCTCTGCTCCAGTGCTTTCTCTGAACACTTACCTGTTACATTTCCTGCCCTTTCTGGCACCATGCTGTCTTTCTGCCTGGAGGCCTGCATTATTCTACCCTTATTTCCAAGGAGATTTCACAAGCAGCTGGATTACTCTGTGTCTTTTGGGTTTCCCACCCTGCTCAGGTGAATTAAGGCAATCCAGTGAGGGGATTCTCACCTGCCCTGATGCCGTGCTGGCAGCAGGCTGATGCCTTTCAGGTGTGCCTCCTATTGCTGCTGGAGCACTGGGAACTGACAGCTCTATGTGGCAATGCAGTCTTCTGCTATGTCCTGGCTGTAAGGGAAGGCATCACTAAAGAGGAGGAGATTCAGTAACTCCGAATCTAGGGAATCCTGGAAGTCATGTGAGAACATGAGAAGCAACAGCAGTGAGTGTCTCATGTCCACTTTCAGGAAGCACTTAATAACATTAAGTGTTCACAATGTCCTCTCCTCAATGTTGCCCTTATGCAGGAGGAATGCTTTTGGCTACTTTATAATTAGGAAAAGCACAGTGAAAGACACCTGCTTGACACTGTGGGTGGAGCTTAGGTCAGTGGTGGCTGTGTCCTTGGCTTGTACAGGTCAGTTGAATGGTGTGTTCAGACTCTGTCCCTTCTGGGGCTGGCAGTGCTGCTGTTGTACAGTGGAGGACATGCTCCTTTCCTGGCATTTCTAACTCACAGCAAGTCACCCCAAGACATATATTCAGCAAGTGGTCAGTGGAGGTGATTGGTCCTCTCTACTCTGCACTGGTCACAGCACTAAGCCTAAGTTCAAGAAGCCTGTGGACAATGCTCTCAGGGACATGGTGGGGTTCTTGGGATATCTGTGCAGGGCCAGGGCCATCAATCTTGATAGATCCTTTCCAACTTGGTGTGTTCTGTGATTCTCTGCCAGCTTGCAAACCCAGACACCCTGACCTGCAACCCAAACTGTTGCTGATGCTCCCTCTGTGTCCTCTTTCCCTCCCATAGAATTTTCACTTGTTTTTTCTCCTCCCTGCAAACTCCTGCACCTCTCAAACTGTTCTCTCTGTTACTATAGGTCTTCTTGAGCTGAAAGGATGAAAACTGGCAACTGGAAAATCACTGTCACTGACCTGAGCTTTATCCTGACTTCTGGAGTCCCAGTTGATGTTGTTGGGCATATGAGTCTGCAAGAGTGTCCCCTGTCCATGATTTAGGC
Source organism: Nicator chloris (assembly GCA_013400495.1). Lineage (NCBI taxonomy): Eukaryota > Metazoa > Chordata > Aves > Passeriformes > Pycnonotidae > Nicator > Nicator chloris. The sequence continues at coordinate 50,458 of WAAE01012809.1, forward strand.
AGTGGCTGGACATGCATCACTGTAAGGGTTACACGATTTTGGTGCTGGTGGTGACACTGTTCCAGTGCAAGGGGGTTAATTGCAAAATGGAGCTGCTTGTCTAAAATGGTCCAGAATTCCAGATCCCCTCCCACCCTGAGAGTGTCTTCCTGTTCCCTCTTTTTGTGCTGGGCAGCACTATCCCTGGGCTCCCTCATGTGGGATCAGTCCCAGCCCTCCCCACTGTCACTTGCTTCCATCATGCATCTGACCCCTTTCTCCCTTCTGCACACTGTAATTCCAGAGCGGGATGGTCGGCCACCAAGGCTGCAATGTCGTCCCTGACGACCTCCAGTGAGGGAGAGAACTCCACTCCCAGGTTTGTTGTTGGTTCCAGAGATGATGAGACAGAATTTCTGGGACCAAACATGAAGACAGACGAAACCGATTTCTTTGAAGATGATGAAGAGGAGGAGTCGGTAAGGAGGTCCCAGCATTCTGGGCTGGAGCACCTGTGCGGAATCCCTGGGTCTCAGCCAGGTTTTGCATGGTTACTGCTGAGGCTGCAGGTACTTGGGACTGCAGTGGACACAGCACCTGTCTGTGTGGCACAGCCATAGGACACAGCAGTGGCATTTATGGCAGGACACATTGCATCATGCTGCCATGCTCACTGCCTCAGGAACCCAGCTTTTTTGCCTGCAGGTCTGATTTGGGAAAACTAGTGGATTTCTAGAGACTTAACCTGACACTCCTGTAAACCTTTCTGTTTCACCAGGGAAATTTTTGAGGAAAACTCTGCCACCTGTGAAAAGGGCAAAGGTGTCTCTGCAGAAAGAAAATATTCATTTTTTTTCTGTAACCTGCAGGAACAGGATGCAGAAAAAAAAATCTCCAGCTCCTGACTGCTTTTGGCCCCTATTCAGTGTTACATGAAATGCTACTAAACAGATCTCTGTCTTCCCCTCTGTCAGCCACCAGAACGGCAGATCGTGGTGGGAATCTGTGCCATGACCAAAAAGTCCAAGTCAAAGCCCATGACACAGATTCTGGAACGTCTGTGCAAGTTCGAGTACATCACAGTGGTGATCATGGGGGAAGATGTTATTCTGAATGAACCAGTGGAGAACTGGCCCTCTTGTGACTGCCTGATATCCTTCCACTCCAAAGGTAACACATCTGGAGCAGTCCTTAGCCTGCTTGAGCTGTGGGCAAGGGAGTTTCCTTTCAGCCTTCCCCTCTGTCCTCACCCTGTATTTCAGGATTCCCCCTGGATAAGGCAGTTGCTTATGCCAAGCTGTGCAAGCCATTTCTGATCAACGACCTTGATATGCAGTATTACATCCAGGACAGGTGGGTGTCTGTGAGCCACTAAAGCCCCTTCCCTCTTCCTCTGATTCTTCTCAGAATGCTGTGGAAACTTCATTTTTCTGGTCACAAAGGAGTGAGATGAGGAGGAAGGGCACCTTAGCAGAGGCTTTTTGGGAGTTCTTCAAAGCAGGGAGGGGAATGGCTTTGAGGGTAAAACCATTGAGACCGTGTAAAACCATACTTTGTTTTCTGGTGTAAATGTCTTGTAAGGAGTGGCTGGGATGTAGGGAGTGGAAGAGTTCTCACAGAACAAGGCTGCCATGACTAAAGCAAAAAGACTCGTCTCTAGCAGGAGAGCCAAGGGGTGAGATGGGGCTCTGGATCAGAAATTGGGAGCAAGGCTGGGTCAGAATCTGTGGAACATGTGTTGGTCAGACACGTGAGGTTTCTCAGTCATCTGTTGGTAGAGGCCACCTATCGGTGATTGAATGAGAGACGGGAACCCTGATTCGGTGATCAGAATTCGCTTTTACTGAGATTTTTCCAAAGCTTATATACCATTTCTAGGAAGGTTAATATTTACTACTACAAAGATAAAGTTAAGCATGGTACAGACAAACTTATGCATTTTACAACATATCTTGTTTAGGAAGGTTTAATTTAATTTCTTTATTCCGGTAAACAGATGTAATCCCATCTTCTGTAATCTTCAAAGGTCTGTTTGTTCTTGCCAGGGCATCTTGGTTATCAAACTAGATATACTAATTAAGTCTGCTTCACTATCTGACGTGTGTGTTCCCACAGCCACCAGCAGCCATGTACTTCAGCTCTTACACCTAGGCTGCTTTGGCTGTGTGTGAGTAGGACTCCTAACAGATCCTTAACCTCCTGCCCTGTCTTTGGGATGGTGAGCAGTGGTGTGTGAGCCCTGGCAGGCATCCCAGGGTGTAACTAGTGAAAGAACTGGGGTTTGCCCCTTGACACAAGATGAAAGAAGGCTCCTGCTGCTTCTGCCAGGCCTGGACACTGGGCAGCTTAGCATGACAGCACTCTCCAAGAGGGCAGGTCTGGGCAGGTGGTATCTACTGGATGTGCTGCTGTGCTTTGGGCACATGCTAATAATTCAGCATCCATGTTTAGGCCAGGTGGAGATTTACTCTGGGGTATCTGTGTTCAGAGCAGGGCTGAGGCAAACCCCATAGCCTGTAGGACTTGTCCAGAGAGCATATGCTGAGAAGTACCTGCAGTCTGTTTTGATGCTTTTTTATGTTCATCTGACTGTTCTTCGTCAGTGGGAGTGAAGTCTTTCCCTTGATGTGTACTGAGGACCTTCTAAACTCTTCTGTCACTGCTTCTGTCCTCTACAGGCGTGAAGTGTATCGGATCCTTCAAGAAGAGGGAATAGACCTGCCCCGCTATGCTGTGCTCAATCGAGATCCTGACAGACCAGAAGGTTGGTGTCCAACCTCTACTGAAAGCCATTTCCCCAGGCTCTGCTACTTCAGATAGTCTGCAGAGGACAGATACTGGGAGTCACCTCAAAGAGGCCTGACTTGTAAATCTCTTGGGTTTTTTCATGGGCAAAGGTCCCAACAGCAAAACGGGCTGATGGGCCTGGAAGGGGCTGTGGCTCTGCACTAGGACTGTCTCACCTTTCCTGATGAGCTGCTGCTGTGCTCTGTCTTCAGAGTGCAACTTGGTGGAAGGAGAGGACCATGTGGAGGTAAACGGAGCTGTTTTCCCGAAGCCATTTGTAGAGAAGCCCGTCAGTGCTGAGGACCACAATGTGTATATTTACTACCCGACGTCGGCAGGTGGGGGCAGCCAGCGCCTCTTCCGGAAGGTGAGGAGGGGTCTCCAGAGCTGCTGTTGGAACCAACAGATCTGAGACCCCCCTGGCTTCAGGAAGGAACGTTGGGGCCGGTGAAGGGGAAAGGAAAGTTTTGTGTTGGGGAAGTTCAACCCCATCTACCTCGGAACCACAGAAGGACATATTTTAGTGGTAGTACTGACTTCACCTTTCCCATCCTCCTGGTGACCTTTATCCTGTAGTCATGGAGCACTGTGTCCCTTTCTGAATTGCATGCTGATTTCTCCTGGGTTTATCAAGATGAATTTTTCAAAAAACATATGTTCCTGTCATTTAACATCATTCTTGCCCTTCCCAATTAGTGTAGCTTGCACATGTGATAAAAGCAGCATTTATTCCTAGATTCCACAGGAAATCTGCCCTTACTTCCCCCACTTTGCCAGTGAACAATAATAGTTGTGATGTACCTTTTTTCCAGTTAGTTATACATCTGCCATTAATAATCCTAAAATGTTTGTTCCCTTAGATCAGATACAGGTATGCCTCTTGAGGTTGTGTCCAAAGCCTTACTAAAAATGGAAACAACATCATCCTCGATGTTGATAAAATCAGTCATGGTCCTAGAAGAAAGTTAAATTGCTTGGATTATCACCTGTCATAATTTATTTTCATTTGCATATTAGTTAGGCTCCTTACTTTGTAGGTCTTTGTTCACTTTTTTTGTTCCATAGCCTTGAAGTGATTGGAGACAAATTAATAGTCTAGAATAACTTTTCTCTTTAAAGCCTGGATAATTGCATACCTGCTGCCTGCATTTTAGTTTCTTTTGTCTTCCATAAATAAGTATGCTGTAGTGGCTGGGAGGCTTGAGATGCTAATCCGTTAAGTCTGATAAATTCTCTATATATGGGATGAAACTTCTGCTTTTCTGCTTCCATCTAAGAAAAGGATCCCCAAGCTCTTCCCTGAGGTGTTTATTCTGTGCTCTCAGATTGGCAGTCGGAGCAGTGTGTACTCCCCAGAGAGCAGTGTGAGGAAGACAGGCTCCTACATTTATGAAGAGTTCATGCCTACGGATGGCACTGATGTAAAGGTAAGGAAAAGCCTGGAATGGTGCCTTCCTTTGTCAGGCCTGGGGGAGCTGAAGGTTCAGTAGTTCTACTTAGTCTTCCTTACGCTCTGGAATGTGTGTTTAAGCTTTGAGGTGCTGACTGTGCAGTTTTGGCCCCAAAGTGGGGAGCGGGTGCTCCGCAGATCACACCAGGAGGAATGTGTGAGGCCACCTCGTCTCCTTTATCCATGTCTGCAGCAGAAATACCTTCTGGAAGCTGCAGTTAAGTCTTGGAGGCTGTGTCAGGTGTGACTCACTCTGTTTGCAGGTGTACACTGTGGGGCCGGACTATGCTCACGCAGAGGCCCGCAAATCCCCTGCTTTGGACGGGAAGGTGGAACGGGACAGTGAAGGGAAGGAAATCCGTTACCCAGTCATGCTGACTGCCATGGAGAAACTCGTCGCCCGTAAAGTCTGTGTAGCCTTTAAGGTCTGTATTTTCTTTCCTGTGCAAGCAGGACTCCACAAATGTCTGATCTGTGTCAGGGCTGGTGTTAAAACTTGTCATCCTGGCATGTCTCAGGCATGGCAGTCCTCCATGCCTGATGCCAGCTGTTGGTCCTGCTGGCTGTGACAGTTGACTGGGCAGAGGTGAGTGGGAAGGCAAGAGGGCCTGCAGCAAATGCCCTCTGGGCTGGCAGGTGCCTGGTGTCCCACATACATCTGAGGATTTAATACTGGATCCTGAGCATGCTGCCCACCATCTGACCTGTGCTTATCCTGTCTTGACTATTTCCTGCTTTTATTTATGTGGAAAATTTGTTCTTATTTTCTTGTGGTGTTTTTTTTTTTCTTTTTCTTTTTGCATTTTTGTACTTGTGTTTAGTTCTTTTGTTTGTTTGTCTGGTTTTTGTTTTTTTAGTTTTTGGGGTTTTTTAAAATATGACTCTGGTGCAAATTGATGTTTTATTTTACAGTTGGGTAGAGTGAGTATGAGTCTAGGTATGGTTCCATGACACGTTCAGCAGTGTCAACAGAAGAAACACTGGGCTCCTTGTTCCTGCTCCACTGCAACTGCCACACCATGCAGTTGGGCTGATGCAGATTTGGTCTCTTTTCTACCTTGTAGCCTTTTCCATTTAGTGATGGGTGTCTTTGCCTGCAGCACTTCTTGTCTGTGCTTCTGTAAGTCTGGTTCAAAATTATAGGATTTGAAAGGAAGAGCAGGATACCCAGGAGCTGCTCTGTTTCAGGCCTTTAGAGCTCTGGGATTGGCCCTGATGGCTTCATCTGGGGGTTTGTGGTTAGGGCCTTTGGTACAGCAGTGAGGGTGTGAAGGTCTGACTGATGGCATGTCTTCACACTTGTTCTAGCCTTGTGAGGTGGGCATGGAGTGGAGGATGGCTGTAGCATCAGCAGGGCTGAACTGGGCAGCAGTGGCTGGCTCTGTGTATGCCCCACTGGCAGGATAGCTGCTGTCCCCCACTGCTTCCTTCCTGTGTGTCTAAGTCCCAGATCCTCTGCCTCCTCCTGCAGCAAACCGTGTGCGGGTTCGACCTCCTTCGGGCCAACGGCCACTCCTTCGTTTGTGATGTGAACGGCTTCAGCTTCGTGAAGAACTCCATGAAGTATTATGATGACTGTGCCAAAATCCTTGGGTATGAACAATCCAAGTTTTGATAAGGTGTTAAGGTAAAATGAAATGTGAAGTCCCGGTCAGTATGTCAGAGAAGTCTGCAGGTGGTTCACGTGAGTCATTTGTTCAGCAGATGAAAGCTCAGCTCTTGGAGGAATGGGTTATTTTCAGCCCCTGGAGCTCCTGCCTGCATTGGCATTAGCTGTCTTTGTCTCCAGCTAGATGTATCTTCCAGGACTTTTCATTGCATGCGAAGCCCAGTTGTGGTATTGGTGGTGTGGGGGAAACTGGTACCCCTTTGGGGTGCCCTAACTAGCCCACAGTGTGATAGGTGTGTCTGCAATGAAAGTGAGGAGAAATTCTGTGGCTCTCTTCACATATTTCAGCAGGACTGCTAAGGAGGAGGTGGAGAACCAAGGGAATGGATTTTCTTGTGACTGTTATATTTTGATTTCTTCCAGAAATATAATCATGAGGGAGTTGGCTCCCCAGTTTCATATCCCCTGGTCCATCCCAACGGAGGCAGAAGACATCCCCATTGTCCCCACAACTTCAGGCACCATGTGAGTACCTGCCATCTTCTCAAAAGGATGCCATCGATGGCTACATGAGGGACAAAGTGTGAAAAAACCTGTCCAAGGGCCTGACACCACTAGCAGCATGGCATCCTCCAGCTGCTGTGCTGTTCCACCCTGAAATGCCTGTGGAAAGGCTTAGCTATGCACATGGAAGTCATGACAGGTTGGAGATTAGTTGTAGGTTTGACGAATGCAGATGAGCAGTAACTGAAGAAATTCCAGAAACTGCTTACATGGCTTTCAGAGGGTCCAAAATCTTCATCAGGACAGGAAACAGATCAAGACAGATGCTCTAGCTGGCTGCTACATGGAGAAAGTGCATGTTGAACTACCAGTGAGAGGTGGAAACACTTAGCTGAAATATTCATATTACCCATATGCTTAGCAGCCCCTCCTTTGATACCTTTGGCCTTACTAGTTTTCTAGCACGTAATGCTAGAAGACCAAAGGCAAATTTTGTGATCCTCAGCATACTTGTACACTGGTATGAAACCACTCAACCTGGTAGTGTCTGCAGGGCTTTGACTCCCTCTGCAGCCATGGCACTTGTGAAATTCGACCCCTGCTGAGGCAAGCGGCTGTCAGAAGAATGGAACTGAAAGAACAATGGGAAGCTACTTCCTGGTGGCAGCTCTGGAGTGTAGGGGTGCATTTGTCATCTCTACCTTGTGTTTCTCCAGGATGGAGCTTCGCTGTGTTATTGCAGTCATCCGTCACGGGGATCGCACTCCAAAGCAGAAGATGAAGATGGAAGTGAAACATCCCCGGTAAGAGCCAAGGGAGGAAGGTGCTGTGCTGCTGGGAAGGGGCAAGGGCCTATTCTCTAAACCAGGAGCAGGAGCAGAGGGCTGAGTGCATAGGAGGCATTACGTTTTCCTGGCCCATCCAAGCAAATGCTTTCTGACCAGTTGAGAGAGCCCTGTTTCCCCACAAGGATCCAGACACCTTCTGTGTGAACACTGGAAGGGAGAGTGAAGGTGTGGTAGGTGCTGAAAGGAGAAGTGCTCCACTAACTGGGAAGTTTGTATCTGCTTCCTGGGTCTATTTTGAAAAACACTTGTTTTTTCAGAATTTCTGAAGCACAGGGAAGAGCCAGCAGCCTGCTAGTTCTCCCTGAAGAACAGAGACTGAATGCACCTGTAGGGATGACCCTCCTTGTATTATTGAAACAGCAGAAAATGGATCAGCATTCTTTGTTGTCTGTTCAGGTTCTTTGAATTATTTGAGAAATATGATGGTTACAAGACAGGGAAGTTGAAGCTGAAGAAACCAGAGCAGCTACAGGTGAGGAAGTACATTCTGGGGTTACTGTGTGGGATATGCAGGTAATACAGATCCTGGTGCGAGGCAATTCTTTGGGAGGGTGCAAACGTCCAAAAGGGCAACAGTCTGTCACACAGATGCTCCCTGCCTCATTCTGCACCTTGTGCACACTCAGCTGGGTGACAGCAGGAGAGCAGAACGGACACTTCTGCTGCCTGATGCCTACACTGTAGGATGCAGATGACCTGATGCAGCTTGCCCACCAGCTGTGGCTGCTTCTGGTGATAGATGGGTCTATGCTAAGGACTGGGGCAATTGGAGGTACCTGCTTGGTTCTCAATAGGGCTGTAGCACAGCATGGGGATGAAGCAAAGTGCAGTGTGAAAGTTTGTCTTGCCTGAGCAGTGTCTTACGAAATGACATGCCTCTGAGGAGTGTCTGCATGGACCTGTGCTGGGTGAAGCTGTCAGGAGGCCTTACAGGAGTACACTGCTGAGTCTGAGGCAGAGCTGTTCTCTGCTTTCCAACAGGAAGTGCTGGACATTGCACGGCAGCTTGTGGTGGAGCTGGGAACCCACAACGATTGTGAAATCGAGGAGAGGAAATCCAAACTGGAACAGCTGAAGAGTGTCTTGGAGATGTAAGAACTCCTATTTCGGGGCACTGTGGGTTTGCCTCAGAGCATGTGATACAGAAACAAGCTGTGCTGCTGGTGTCCTGGCCAGCCGGTGCCCAGAGGTTGGGGTCTCCTCTGTCCCCTGTTAGTAACTGTACATGGAAGGCACCACGCTCCTTACCTTTTCTCCTTGACATGAAAGCCCTGCTGATTCTTGTCCCAGGTGTGTCTGATGTTTGGCTAAACAACTTGAGACAAAACTGAGCTTTCTTTGCTGCAGGAGAGGAACTGGGTCCTGGAGGGCCCATGTTGATATGAAGCATTTTGATATAATTGGAACAAACTTGTTTTAAATAAAGTTGTCCTGGTACCAAAAGTTTAACAAAAAGAGCTCAGAAAACATGAAAAGATGTTTGTGTCCTCTAAGGTTTTGTACAGTCCAAATACAAATATGGTGGTATTGACAACTTTGGAACAAAACCAGGGTTCCTCTCAGGACTGCAGCTAGCTGTGGTACACACAGCCAGCGTCATGTTCACGTCATGTCTCTGGAGCACAGAGGGCTTTTTGCTGTGATTCCCTCCTCTGCTCTTTCTGCTCATTGCAGACAGAGTTATCCTCAAAGCATCTGTCAGAGTGTTTTTTTCTGTGATCTCATTAATCTACTTGTTAAAGATGTAGATAGAGTTTAAAGCCCTAGTGAGGAATGACAGCGCAGGGTGCTCTTGGTAGAAGAGCAAGGGAATGGATCTTTGAATTTTGTTCGAGGGAGCTGTAGGGTTTTTTGTGAGGGTGTATGCTGGGTCACAGGGAGATGACAAAAATCATGCTCTATGGGTGTTGTAGCAGAAAGTCTCCTGTGTGTGCTGTACTTCTGCTGTTACTGCCTGGGGCCTCTGGGCAAAGGTTGGGTGGAGTTGATTTGCTTCAGGTTTTTTTTCTCCATCCCTTGTGACAGGTATGGACATTTTTCTGGCATTAACCGTAAGGTTCAGCTGACTTATCTGCCTCATGGACGTCCAAAAGCTGTGAGTGAAGATGAAGGTAAAGAAACCTGATGGTGCTACCCTGATCTTTAAGCCCAGAGTTCAGGTGTGAGTGCAGCTACCCTACCTGTATAGGCCTCTGGACATGCAAGCAGAATCGGTGACCCATATCTTATCTTTGCTCACATCATAGGAAGGGTTGGAGGCATGCCAGTAGACCCTGGCTGGCTCTACAGGGCTTGCACTTGCAATTTTGTGAATGTCAGCCTGTACCTTCGAAAACTAGCGACTCTGAATTTCCTGCTTGCTGATTTGTTTCCTGGGGATTTTGGGTCAGGCTTGTGTTGAGAACACTCTGCAAGGTGCCGATGACAACCTCTTCTTCTCCTGTCCTCCCCTCTGCAAGTTCAGACGTGAGATCTGCTGTAGTGAATAGCTGTTTGTCTCCTAGAAGCTCGCCGAGAGTCCTCCCCCTCCCTTCTCCTGGTGCTCAAGTGGGGTGGAGAGCTGACCCCGGCAGGAAGAGTCCAGGCTGAGGAGCTGGGGCGGGCCTTTCGCTGCATGTATCCTGGAGGCCAAGGTGAGTTTGTCCAGGTACCTCTGGTCCTGCCCATGGCTGCCAGGCTGCCCAGCCCACGTGAGGGTTGCTCAGGCATCTGTGGCTGTATACAGCTTCTGGGATTCGTTTTTGTTCTTTTGAGTTGGCATGGTAGGGATAACTAATTCAGGTGGGTTTTGCACCCAAAGATCCCTAAGCTAACCAGAGAGGTCTGTTGTTAAACTTCAGTGTGTCTTGGAGTGCAGCAACTTTCTTTACATAGTGTGCCAGGACTCAAAAACGGTGGTTCTAATAAGGTACATTCTGATGCAGCAAATACAAAATTTATGAATGATTAACAAGGAATTTAGGTCAAATGTAGAGAAAAGAGGAGATCTGTCTTGGGAGACAGATAATTCTGCCCTGAGACAGTAGAATAGGGAGGTAACCTCTCCATATTTTCTCCACCATAATTCTGTGATGCTAAAAAGCATCTAATATATACTCAAATTAACAAGAGCTGAAAGGAAAAAGAAAAAAAAAAAAAAAAAGCTGAGATTGCCTTTGAGTCAGGAGTAATACACTGGATTGATCTAGTGAGCCTAGTATTGGATATGCTTTTCTTTGACTTGTATGTTTAATTAATTAAATTTAATTAATTAAATTTCAAATTAATTAAGCAAATTTAAATTGATTTCAAGACAATTTCCTTCTAGAATAGGAAAGAGTTACCTTTGGTGGAAGAGAATCAGGTCAGGGGCCACTTAAGGAAGCTGGACGTAGATGAACCCAAGGGCCCTGGTGGGCTGCACCCACGGTGCCAAGGGAGCAGGCAGGTGCCCTTGCAAGGCCACTCAGGATTCTCTTGGAAAGGCCCTGGGGACTGCGGGAGGTGCCTGAGGACTGGAGGAGAGGAAGTGTCGCTCCTAGCTTCAAAAGTGACAAGAGGGAGGGCCCAGGGAACTGCAGCTACGTCAGCCTCAGTCCCTGAGCTGGTAACGGAGCAGCTGATCCTGGAGATCATTCCTGGGTGCATGAAGGATAGGGAGGTGACTGTGAGTAGTCAGCACAGATTCACAAAGAGAAGTCATGCTTAACCAACCTGATAACCTCCTACAGGGAAGTGATCCCTGTGCTTAGATGAGAGTCATTGTAACAGCTTTATAGACTACTGCTCCGTGTGACCATTCATGTAGAGGGAGAGATCTTATTTTGCAGGGAAGTGCTATTGGGTAGCATTTGGTGTCTGGCAGCTTTCCCAAGACATGTATCTGACTTCTGGCTGGTGCCTGTCCCTGTCTGTCAGGGTGTTTCTCTGAGTTGTGAGCTCAGAGCTGGGAGTAGTGTTCGTGTCTTGTCACACAGTGTGACTGGGTACTGTGCAAAATTGCCCTGGGATTCCAGTTAGCAACAAATGGTGACCACTGCACAGTCTTTGGAGGTCAGACTCAAGAGCTGCATGAGTTACTGTCCTCCATTACTGATCTGACTCCTGTGGTTGACTCAGCCTTGAGAAATAAACTGGCAATTTGTGCCATGAGGTCATTGTAGCTGTACAGGATCTGCTTTGGAAACTTCCCTGCTGAACCGCCCTCCCTTCCTCCAGGGGGGAATGATTTTTTTGGTGTGTCTTCATTCTGCACCAGGGTATTCAGGCTAGCAGAACTACCACAGGCTGTTCTGTAGCGTTTGCTGCAGAATTTGGGCAGAATCAGACTTGACTGGTGAATGCTCACTTTTTTCCTCAAAATGGACTTCGCCAAGTTAAGCAAAGCCTTTGTTACATTTCTTGTCCTTGTGTATAGCTACATAAATGCTGCCTATGCAAGTGACTATTTCTCTACATAACTTTGTTACTACAATAAAGTTTGTTTGTCTAAGGCAGTATCTTCAGCTGATAATTATGCAGGTGTGAGAATATGAATTTTGAGTTGTCCTTGGTTGCAGGCGATTATGCTGGTTTCCCTGGCTGTGGCTTGCTCAGGCTGCACAGCACTTACCGCCACGACCTCAAGATCTACGCCTCCGACGAGGGCAGAGTTCAGATGACAGCAGCAGCTTTTGCAAAGGTCTTTCTTCTCTTTTGGGCATCCATTTGTTCTGCCTCATTACTCTTAAAATGTGCTGGTTCTAAAGGAAACTGTGATGAGGTCTTGTGATGAGGAAGGGGTTTTCCTATTACCTTGCCCCTCTCTGTTGGATGAGCTGGGGTACACTGTGCTAATAGCAGGTGTATGGGGCAGTACAGAACATCTGGTGTATCTGCACACACCTGTCACCTTTAGTGTCCTGTCCAGGACAGGACCTGACTCAGGAAGGAGTTACATATGGATTATTGCTGGTGCTTGATGTTAGAGCACACCAGGTGTACTGCTGAGTACTGATTGCCTATAGAATGAATGTTTCTGGGGTGTCTGCCCAGCCACAGCGGTCATTCCTTGCCTGCTGCATTTAAAAGGGGAGTGAAATGTTTTTGGTGCAGTGTGGGGTTGGGACTGGGGAGAAGACAGGTTCATTTGTAGCTAAAGCCAAGGGGAGTCCTGCAGTGGCCTTAGCTGGTCTTTGGAGCCTTCACTGTACTAACGTTTTCAAGCAAACTGAATTGCTTCAAAGTTGAGCTTGCTCAACAGTTGCCTGGACAAATCTGGGGCTGCTGCAGGCAGAGCTGTCCTTTGCTTGAACAGCTCTAGAAGCATGCCAGAGTCATCTCTGGCTGGAGGGAATGTTGCTATAAAACTGCCCTTCAAGGACAGTTGAGATTTCACTTAAGTTGCCTGAGTTCTGGCCGTGAAACTACCAGAATTTTTGTTGCTTGGATTTCACAGACCTGAAATCTTGTCCTATGTGGTGTGACTTTAGGGTCTGCTGGCCCTGGAAGGAGAGCTGACCCCCATCCTGGTGCAGATGGTGAAAAGTGCCAACATGAATGGTCTGCTGGACAGTGACAGTGATTCCCTTAGCAGCTGTCAGCACAGAGTGAAGGCGCGGCTGCGTGAAATCATGCAGAAGGATGCTGAGTTCTGTGAAGAGGATTATGAAAAGGTAAAGCACCAGTGTGGCTTCATTGCTCCCTGTATCTGGAAGGAGAATAGCATTGCTGCAGTGGTTTGATGTGAATTGTGTGGTATGTGAACAGTGGTTTGGTTAGTTTGAGATCAGTTCTGGTCAAAATGACAGGATATGTATGACAGTGTGCAGGTTAATAGCTCTTGCCCTTCTTTGAGTGATAGTCCTCAGTGTTGCTCTGCTGTCCCCTTTAAGACTGATCAAGGTGCCTTCCTCTCCATTCAGAATTTCCAGTTTGTTTTGTTCTAGTGGGTATGCTAAAAGAGCTCCTGCATGCTGCTCAGGTCAATCCCAGCTGCTGTGGGCAGGGAGTCTGCCTCACTGGGTTCTAGATCCGTGCTCTGTGCACATGTGAACAGACCTTTTGGTTACAAATCCTGTGTCCTGTCAGGTTCTGATAGCTGCAGAGTAGAGAGCATGGGCTGCATCCAGCACAGCAACCACTGAAGGCACTATTGCTGCTTCTCCAGCAAGTCCCCAAAATACTGTTTTTCCTAGGCTCTGAAATGTGATTACTGGACTGAAATCCTTTAAGGAACATATTTATAATCTCAAAGAACTAATTAAAATGAAGCCCTTCTGCTCAAGCACAGGAGCAAAATGAGACAAGAGTGGATATTGTAGGTGGAGGGAGGTCTGATGTGATGGGAGCAGTTGTTTGCTCCCTCTGAGTTTGAACCTGAGGAAGATTTTAAGACTGACTACTCCTAGGAATAGGCCAGCTTACTGTCCTCAGGTGGGAGCACAGCTTTTGTCCCAAGTCAGAAAGCAGTATGGCTGCAAAATGCAGATATTTTGCGTTCCCAGTTTGTGAAGACTAACTAATTTCTGCTGGAATCTACCTTCAGCTAGCACCTACAGGCAGTGCTTCTCTGCTCAACTCCATGACCTTTATCCAGAACCCAGTTGAGGTCTGTAACCAGGTGTTCACCCTGATTGAGAATCTCACCTCCCAGATACGAAAACGTCTGGAAGACCCAAAATCTGCAGGTGAGCAACAGAACTGGAAGAGGTCTGGAAGAGATTCATTTATTGTTAGATCTTTAGAGCTCCCAAACACCACTAGGGCTTATGTTTGTCTGTAGCAAAGAAACTGTAAAGTGTAATTCTGTATGTGCTATTGATGTGGAAGGCTCCACTTTCAATTACTGTTAAAGAGAGCTGTAATGTAAAGGAAATGATATGTGCATCTTGGTTTAGAGTAAATGTAAACAGCAGCAGTATAGCCTGGAAAGGTATGCCTGTGGTTTTTCAGGCCTTTTCTGGAGGCTGTAAACAGCAAGTTTTTCAGTCACAATTTGCTCATCTCAACTTTCCTAATAACAGTGCAAAAGTTTTACAAAGGCATCTTGGGGACCTGCCATGGGATTTATGGCAGATCTAAGCAACTAAGCAAATGATTTCACTTTCCTCAAGCATTTCAGAAGTAGCCTGTTGCTGCAGGTTAAAACTCCTGCAACAGCTCCAGTGGTTTTTCCAGACTAGGACTCGTGTGGGTGACACAAGAATTGGAGCCCTTTCATGCTGGGAGAAGTCAGTCACAGCTGTCACTTGAAATCTCTGCAGCAATAACCAAGATTCTGTGGTTCTAGGATGTGAATGTGGTTTGGTGTTCTCTGCTTTTTAGACCTGCAGCTGTACCACAGTGAGACTTTGGAACTGATGCTGCAACGCTGGAGTAAGCTGGAGCGAGATTTCCGCATGAAGAATGGGCGCTATGACATCAGCAAGATCCCTGATATATATGACTGCATCAAGTACGATGTACAGCACAACTGTGCACTGAAGCTGGAAGGCACTACTGAACTCTTCAAGCTCTCCAAAGCCCTGGCAGATGTGATCATACCCCAGGTATGGCCTGTAGGATGGTGCCTGTGGTGCCAATTTCTGACCTTTTGCCTTTGTGTTTTGTCTCAGTTCTCTTGCACATTAACTCCCAAGGCAGCATGTCACAGTAGGGTGTTTCTCCGATCTGTCTTAGTGTTTGAATAAGGCCAAAACCATTTATGACTTGAAATGTGGCAGGAATGGGCTTCTGGTTGAGGATTGTGGTAGGGTCAGAGTAATGAGTAGCTGATGCAGCAGCTTTTCCATGTTTGTTGTAGTGCAAGCTCTGTGTGCTGCAGCAACGTTCCATCCTCCTCCACATGCAGGGCTGTGGAAGTGAAGGGAGATTTCTGTGTTAAAGTTCTGACAAGTTTCTTATTCTTGTCAAACTAGGACTTGTTCAGTTTACAATGTTGAGCTGCTTCTTGCAAAGTTTAATTTGTATGGAATGAGTTTCTACCAGCAAGGTCCAGCTGCCCCTGTAGAGCAGAAGCGATCTAAACTTTTTCAGTGTTGCTGGTGAGATGCAATCTGGCTGTTTTCAGCATAACAGTGCAGTTTTTGTCTTTGCCAATAGCAGTTGTTGCTTTAATGCTCATACTAGCTCAGGGTATAAGTTTGTGTGTCATGAGATCTGAGATTCACTCGTGGTACTTGCACCTCTCAGCTGTTGGAAGGATACTGACAGTCATGTCCAGACATAACTAGGGTTCTTGGAAGAGTCTCAGTCCTCTGTTACCCCCTGCAATACATGGGAAAAAAAAGTGAGAAGTGTTGAGTGACATTTCTCTTTCTGTCCTTGCTTAACCAGTGGTGCTGTGTGAAGTTGAGTGCCCTTTTGTGAAGAACCTTTATGTGAGGATGTGGCAAAGAACCAGGGCTCAGGATATCTGTTATTTTGTTCCTGCAGGAATATGGCATTAATAAGGAGGAGAAACTGGAGATTGCTATTGGCTTTTGTCTTCCTCTCATTAAAAAGATCCAGCTGGACCTACAGAGAACTCATGAAGATGAGTCTGTCAACAAACTACATCCGCTGTAAGGCTTGTGCTGCGTGCTGCTGGCAGTGGGGAGGGCAGCTAAGGAGCAGTGGGTGGTTCCCATGCCAGAAGAGTGTACTGTTGTGGAAGGAGGTACTGAGCATACACTGAAGGACCCTCCAAGAGGAAGGCGTGGTGGTGCTCCCAGAACTATAAGGCAGATAGAGAAGGCACATTGAGATTGCTGACCAGAAGCACAGGGCCACAAAGGCTTGTACCTGTTGTAGCTGGATGGTGATGCCTCTTCCCTTTCCCTGCACAGGGCCAATGTAGACTGATGAGCCACCTGCTATGTGTGTCCATTAGGATTCCACAAAATCTGTTGCTCCTGTGCCCAGTGCTGTCGTTGTTTGTTCTGTCCTGCTGCCTGTGATATTTCCCAGTGTGGGGTTGTGCTGCTCCATTAAGTGTTCAGAAATGCTGACGTGTGACAGAGGGCAGTTGGTTGGCAGAGCAGTAACTGTGGGCTGATTTTGGTTTAGGTACTCCAGAGGAGTTCTGTCGCCAGGCCGCCACGTTCGGACACGGCTGTACTTCACCAGCGAGAGCCACGTGCACTCCCTGCTCAGCATCTTCCGCTACGGGGGGTTACTGGATGTAAGTGCTCACACAGTAAGCCTCCCGACTTCTTTCCTGTAGCCTTTTCCAAGGTGGACAGTGTATGTTTGTAGGTTCCCCTTAAGCCAGCTCTCCCACTAATTCTGTGCATCGGTGGTGTCTGGCCAGCTCCATCTCTGCTGTGTTTGCATGCCGCCTTTCTGGCATGGAGGAGAATTGTTCTTCCTCAGTGCCTCCCTTGCGTGCACAAAGACATGTTTTCTCCAAGACCTGTCCTGCTAGTTTCAGGTGAGCAGGCCACTTACCTGTCTAGGACAATAGCAGTATGAGGCAATGGGGATGAGTGAATTTCTTCCTTCCTGCTTCCTTCAACTCTTTAAGAGCTTGGTCCTTTATTTATAGTCTTTATATCAATTCTAAGTCAATAAAATCAGTTTTCTTACAGAGGAAGTGACTTGAGGTTGCAAATTCACAGGATGTGCTCTCTACCAGAGAGGCAGAAGACACATTTTTAGGGATTAATTAATCCAACTCACCCTTCACTTGCTCTCTCTTCACCTGCTTCCTGAATGAATTGGCATGCAGACCCTGAGAAAAGCTCTGCTTTACTCTTCTCAAGAGGCTCTCTGATTTGTCTTCCCATTTTTAAGCATGGTCTGAAATGCTTTGAGAGTTTGGGCTTGCTTAGCAGGCATGATTTCTGGTGTCTGTGGCAGCTTAGTATATCTACAGACAGTGACCAGAAAAGTACCTCTAAATCACTCACTGAACAAGATGCTCCTTTATTCCCTGACCCAAGTGCCCAAGAATGCCATGTTGCCAGCACAGGGATATTGGTCTGCATCTGGGCTCTTTGTACTGGAGGGTTCAGTTCATGTCAGCGTGGTGATTCATGGGTGGCCCTTCAGGTGTGACCATTTCCTGGCAGTGGAGGGTGGGCTGCCCTGCTGTGCACACCCCAGGGTTCAGCGTGTCTCCAGATATTTCATTCAGCAGCAGGAAAAGGCATTTCACTTGGTCCCTTATTTAGCACAGGTTCATCCCTTGGGCTCCTTTCTGTGGTTTGAGAATGGCTGTGTTTGGGACCTGCTGTGGGCTCTGCTTGTCTCCAGTGAGCATGGCACAGTGGCTTGCAGCTCAGATCTGCACATGGGTGGCGTGGGCAGCTGTAGCATCCCCCTGTGCAGCTGCTCCTCCCTGCAAGCACCCCACCACCTTGCAAGGTCATTTCTTCATGCAAGTTAAGCAAGATGCTTTTGTCCTGCCAATGTTACCTTGTGGAGAGAGGAGCTCTCTCAGTCCCATTTCACTGAATGCTGCAAGGTGTCTGCTGTTGCTTATCCCATGCGACTGTTTATGTGTATATATCAGGAAAACAAAGACCAGCAGTGGAAGAGAGCCATGGACTATTTGAGTGCTATCTCAGAGCTGAACTACATGACCCAGATTGTTATCATGCTCTACGAGGACAACAACAAGGTGAGGGATAGAGCAGTAGGATACAATGCTTCCTGCCACGTTGCAAGGCACAGTCCTCAGAGATGAGTTCAGTTGGAAGTCTGTAACTTGAGCTCTTGGTGCTTGTGAGCAAAGACGGATGGATCATTAACACAACTGCTAGTTTTTAGTTTATGTGGGAGGCAGTGACCCAGTTAATGCTTGTTACACGTAAGCAGAATGTCACCCTGAGCAGTAATACTGAATTTATGTAATTAATACTGCCTATTTTAAAGCATTTCCTAGTGCAAAATTATTTGCTGTTTTTAAGTATTAATTGCAAGTGAACAGTAGGAAAAAATAAATAAAACTGAGTAATATTTGATTCGTATTTTTGAAATATATCTAGAAAATATACAGAAATTCCACATCTATAAACTTATTTTCTATTCTAAAAGTGTGCTGATATAGCTAGGGAGGTGTATACTAGTATCTTCAGGAAGTAAAGGGAATAATTTAATAAACAGCTGGAATGTGGGAGCTGAGGGTGTTTGCTCTAAGTAGGTTTGCCACCAAACTGCATGTCCTGATCATCAGACCCTGTGACTTGGGTCTGTGCTGCAGGAGGTTGTGGTGGTGAGGGGAGGAGCCCATTACCCCACACTTACGGAGTTAGAACCTTGTATTCACAGAGCTGGCCTGAGCTTCTAATGTTAGAAGTGATGCTTGTCAAAAAAGACGTGACTAGAGCTCTCAGGAGTGGTGTGTATCTGTCAGTCAGTCAAGATGGGTTTGGATGGGTTTACATCATTAGTGCCAGATACTGTAAAAGCTCTGGCTTCCTTAAAATGGTTAATGAAAAATTATTATTAGAGACAGTTGTTTAAATCTTGGAACAGCCTGACTGAAGGTCCAGGAGGGACCCAGTCTGCCCCTGTCCTGGCATGTGCTGGGATTGCAGCAGGAGTGGGCCAGAAGGGGCTGGGGTTTAGGGGTGTGTGTATATATATAAATAGAGCCCAGTTCTGTTATACTCCTCTGTGGCTGTTGTTCCAAAATAGCAACAGTCAGAATGCCTCAGCTGTGTGCTGATCAGGGCTGTCCTTTTCGGTGGGACAAACCTGGAGGCATTTTGTTCCTGCTTGTTGCTCCTGCTTTCCCTCCAAAGGATGGGCCTGGGATGCGTGCTGGCCAACGCAGCGGGGTGGGACCTTGGCCTGTGCTGATGCTAGGATTAGCTGGGTTTGGTTCTTACCTAGTCCCTGTGACACGTGTTCCCAGGACCCCTCTTCAGAGGAGCGTTTCCATGTGGAGCTGCATTTCAGCCCTGGCGTCAAAGGCTGCGAGGAGGACAGGAACATACCCACGGGGTTTGGCTTTCGGCCGGCCTCAGCAGAGGTGAGTGGACACCTGGGCAGGAGCTGCCAGCCCCAGGGGACACCTGGGCACTGTCCTGCTCTCCCTGGCCCTGCTGCAGAAGCCTCCTTGCTGGCGGTGCCCACAGGGAGCTGGCAGGGTGTGTCCGTGCCCCGCTGGGGTGCGGCAGGGTGGCCGTGGGGCTGTGGGTGCCTCCTGAGCCCGGCAGAGCAGGAGATCCAAGCCTGGAGCCGCTGTGGGGCAGCACGGGCAAAGTGCCTGTAGACACGAGTGGAGTGTTTCCTTGTGGCAGAACGAGGACAGGAGGGCAGAGCAAGGCAGCCTAGAGGACCTGTCCAAGGAGAAGGGCGGCGACACGGCGGAGCGTGCTCGGCACAAGGCCCCGCAGCCCTGCGAGCCCGGCGGCGTCCAGCGGAGGTCGCCCCTGGTCCGGAACCGCAAGACGGGATCCATGGAGGTAACCCTGCTGCTGGTGCCCCTCGCTGTTCCTGTGAAGGCCTCTTGCTTGGTTGTGGTTTCCTGGCATTTCTTTTAACGTGCCGGAATCTGAGTGGATTCTGGGAAAGGATCTGCAGAACATAAAGAGGGATGTTGTGGAAGGCAGACCTCTGAAACTCTTCCTCACTGAGGAAGGACAGCAGCACAGGCCAGAGGAACTGATGAGGAAGAGCAAGTAAGGAAATGCTTGAGAAACACAAGCGTTATTTGGATTACCTGCTCTGTAGAGGCACTGGTGTAGCCAGTATGAGATTACATGCAACCTCACCACCTAGCTATGGTTTGCCTTCTGTTAGGCTCCAGCCTTTGCCTTTCACAAAGGCAGCTCCACGTTTCTCATTCCTCCAACCCACCTAACGTCTCATGCTGATCAGGGTCCCTCCTCACTGTTGGATTCATCCAGGATGTTTAAGCTGTCAGAGCTTAGAACTGTCCCATTCACTAATCTGGTGAAGTAACAAAATTGATTTTACTGTTCTGGCCTCTCTTCTTCCAGGCTGTTGTGTGTCACAAGGCCAATGTCACAGTCAGCAGGTGACTGTTACCTTCAGAGTACTCTGGAGTTGGCCCTCCTTTCAGAGGGATTTCACAGGCATTTTTGCCATCAGTTTTCTGAATCAGAAAACAGCAGAGTTAAGCTTTGAGGTATTTGTTAGCTGTCTTCCGTCGCTGTATGTTACTCACAATGTCACCTCTGCATGCAGCACTCAGAGGCTCTTTGTGATAGGCACATACTAAGTTAAAGGGGATATGATTTCCTTCTGCTAAAGAAGGAAGTCTATGTCCCAGGAATCTAGCAAGAATTTTGGGAGAAAAGGCTCACTATATGAGTCCTGTCTTACTTTTCAAATTTCCACTGTTCCACAATCCAACAAAATCTTGAAATTAAATTTGAGCATTCACTGTCACGATCCTAGCATATGACTACCTTTGTGCTTCTTGAAAACAGTGATTTGAAGGAAGAGATATACCTTTCTTTACCTTCAATTGATGTATAAAGGCGTTTGGTAGCAGTGGGTGACTTGGAGCATGATGCTGATTAATTACACTGTGTCTTTGCAGGTGCTGTCTGAATCTTCTAAATCAGGAGGTTATCGCCTCTTCAGCACTTATTCCAGGCAGTCTTCTGAGATGAAGCAGAGTGGATTAGGTACTGTACCTGACCTGTAACCAGCCTACTCACTTGTACCTCTCTATTTCCATGAGCATTAGTCTGTCTCCACGTACACATCTGGCTTGAGTTCCTTGTATGTCTCTGTGTTTTGCATCTTCTCTCAGTGTTACTGTTGAGAGCCCTGTAGAAGTTGTCTTCGTCGGTTCCTTTTGTGTACGAACTTCTCCGTCAGCTGCTACCAGCAGAAGATGCACTTCTCATCCTTTCCAGTACAGGAGCAACAGGGAAACTGCTTACCTGCAGGCCTGTCTCTGCTTCTCTGCTGCTCTCATTTGTTACACTGTTTCTCATCTTAGTAGGAAGTGATGATTTTGGGTGAGAACTAGTGTGCCTTCCGTTCTGGAAAACATCAATTTATATGCAAAGCTGTTCTTCGTGGGAGACTGTTCTATTTCTACCTGTGCTTCCTAAAGATCTGTTGTATGGAACAGATGTGTCACATAAAGAATGTCTGATAGCCCTCTAATCAAGCTGGAGTCCCTGGTCAGACATTCTTCTTGTGGTAGCTGGTAGAAGAGAATATTTCAGGGCACTTGTCATCCTCTGTCCTTAATTGTTCCATTACGTGTCATCCTAACTTAAACTATCTCTGAATAATTGAAATTCTTCCTGAAATATTTTTGCTAAAGCAAGATCTGTTTTGAAACTGGAGAAGCTGTCTTTGCTGTCATGAGGTTCAGAGCTGGCTGTGCATCCTGTGTCTTGAAGAGAGGAGGTGATAATGCCCAAGTCACGCCCACTACCTTTTTCTTTAAAACCATCTTAGCGTTGTGGCATGGCTGCAGACTTGCAGCAGTTCTGACTCATCACTCTGTTATATGGACAACCTGCAGCCAAGAGACTTCTGAAAGGCCTGCTCATTTCTTTGCCACTTTTGAATGAGCAGCTTCTTTGGAATCATTACCAAGGAAAGAGGATTTTCTTCTGAGTGGTTAGAAAGTATCCCTGGAGTCTGCCAGCTATGCTTCCAGCCAGCTGGAAAAATCTAAATAGGAATGGCTGATATATATTATTTTCATAAAGGGACAGTAGCCTTGGCCATGGTAATTTTTGAATGTGTTATTTCACTCATCTCTGCCTTTCCCAGTGCCACCGCGAGATTCCGTGAGCTGTGACAAAGTGCTGTGCTTAGGCTTGAAGAAACCTGTGGCTATTTTGTGAGTCCATATGGATGAATATGGGAATTTCTGAAATGGCACTTAGTCAAGGTGGTGCATCTGCCTGGAGGATTACTGAGTACATCAAATGGTACTGCAGACTGGTTGTATTGTTTGGATGTGTGCCTACCAGAAGGCCTGTGCTCTGGAAAGCAGATATAACAGCCCTTGGACTACAGCCTTTCCAGGTTTTTGAGGAATGTCTCTTTTGGCAATAGAGAAGACCACTGCTTTTCTACGCCTTTGTACAGTGCTACTTTTCCTTCGCAACAAAATCTGAAATATGATCCTGGCAGGTTTAATTTCAGAATCTTGCTTCATGTGCCTTGCTGGGAAGGTTGTGCTAGTTATTCTTCCACCTGTGAAGCTCTGCAGGGACAAAACCTTGAGTGGGACCTGATAGTTGTGATGTGTGACATAGACCTCCAGCCCAGCCATCGTTCTCCTCTGTAGAATCTTGCAGGTATGGAAGGATTGAGCAAGAGACACCTGTTGTACCACACCAGCTTGCACAACAGTTGGTGATTAGGATATCTGTGTTTCTGTGAGTTTTTTTTCACCTGAGGCCTGCTATGAAGAACCATGCCTCTTTACCTGTACATGCCAAGCTCTTCAAGGAATCTTCCTGATTCCTTTCCTGCTTGTTTTTTAGAAATCTAATTTCTTGCCCCTTTAGGATTTGAAATGTGTTCTCTCTCTCAGAGATAATACGGAATTCTGGAAGCTTGAACTTTGGCTTTAATACGTGTCTCAGCAGGTGGGTTATGAGGGTGTTCATTCAGGCACTACCTGCTGTTTCTGAGTTTTCTGAAGCTGAGTGTACCTCCCGTTGCCTGACCTTGTCAGTGCCTGGCTGTCATTATCTCTGGAAAATGGAATATCTGTCCTGGTGTAACCTCATACGTGTAGCCATGCAGGAACAGGGAGCAGGAGAGAGCTTCTGCAGTAGCTCTGCCCTGCTGCCATACCTTCCAGAATGGTGCCTCTGCTGTAATTTAAAAAATGAAATTCCTCTTCTGAAAATAGGCGGGTGCAGCTTGCTTTGTCTGTGCTTTGGAGTGTGACACGTTTTGCTGGGCAGCATCGAGTGCATTGCTGTGGATCGCTTGCTATAGTGTATGTGCTTCTAGCTTGAGAAGCCTAGGGATGGTTCAGTACCTTTCTTTGCTTACAAGAACCCTTCAAAATGGAGTAAAATCACTGCTGGCTGTTTGAGCAGTAGGGGTGGTGCACTGCCAGTGGCATGAAGCCTTGTGCTGAGATTCCCAGAGAGAGACCAAGAATGACTATTTTTAAACATCTGACACACTGAATGAACATATGACAATTAAATGCACAGTAAATATCCAGCACATGCAGTAATTTCTAGCAAGTGTTGCTACATTTAAATCCAAGTGGCCATTGTGTTCTTTAGGATGTGTGTGTGTGTGTGGTTACTTTGGGTACAGGGGTCTCCTGGAGTTCACTGTAGACAATTGCTGTTGTCCATAAAGTCATCTTTGTAAATTCTCTTCTGGCTTAAGGGCACTAGCAAAATGCCTCTGTCTGCAGCCGGAGAGCAGAAACACTGAGGTATCCTTAGCTTAATGATTAACAGCACAAGGTTGCTCAAGATATACAGTCCTAAAAATCTGATGTTCTAATAAGATATACAGTCCTAAAAATCTGATGTTCTATTTTTATCTGCCAGTAAATGAATCTGTTGGATGTTTTTTGTTGTTGTTTGTTTTTAAACCATGGAAAAGCAATTAGGAGCATCATACTGTCTGATGCATGACAAAATTTCATTTTCATTCCAACAGATTCCAGTTCATGCTGAGTCAGCACTTCACATCAATTTAAGGCATTAGGAGGAAATTTTCTAAGGCTTGTGTATCAGTGACCCTGCAGGCAAGGGTTTTTATGTCCAAAGGCACGTGTGTGCTAGTCTGTGCTGTGGAAAGCCACCAGCAGTGTCACAGTGGGGGAGCAGCTGCAGTTCAGAGCTACAAGGACCCTTTTGGTCACCCCAGGAGCAGATCTCAGCTCAGCCTGAGTTTATACAAGAACATTTCAAGCTCAGGATCACTGTGTTTTCTCCAAAGAAGCTCTGGCTTAAGGATCTTTGCAGAAACAGAGCTGAAGAGCAGCGAGTGGAGGTGAAACAGCAATGTTGCTCACACCAGGGAAGGCTGATGGCATGCTAGGCTGCATCAGCTGGAGGACAACTGTCTGGCTGAAGGCTTTGGTTCTGTCTGTCTGTTTGCCTCTTTGAGTGCCTGAAGCTCTGCTGTCCTGCCCAGGCTCCCTGGGGCGTGGGGGGTGTGTGTGTCAGAATTGTGAGCCCACTGCGGGGCAGTGGAAAAGGATGAGAAGCCTGGAGCACGTGGCCTTGGAGGAGAAACTGAGACACATGCTTGTTCAGATTAGAACTTGTGGGACTGGAGACCTTAATGCTCTTTCAGCACCTACATGGGAGGCTGCAGAGGGGACAGAGACAGACTATCCCCAAAGCCCTGTGCTGCTTGGTGGAGAACCAACGAACACAAGATGCAGCACAAGAAGTTCCAGTTAGCTAGGAGGATCAAATTTTTCACCCACCATGAATGTGTCAGATGTTAGAGCAGGGGCTCAGAGAGGTTGTGAAATTTCCTTTCTTGGAGGTATTGACAGCTTGATTAGACAAACCCTAGCAAGCTGATCCGAGTTGGTCCTGCTGGGGTGTTGGGAAAGAAGCTTCAGGCTCCTTCCAACCTAAATCATGCTATGGTGCGGTTTTAGAATCAAGAGCTGCTTCCACTGTAGGCAGGATCTCATTCACAGCAGTAACAGTTGCAGTGTTCCAGGTAAATACTATTAGACAGTGTTGCAGGCTTTTTGCCCTGGCAGACAAGGTGGAACCCGATCAATCTGCTTGTTTCTGGAAGGTTTTGTGTGAGTAATGTTGGTTTGAGCAGTCAGTATTCTCAGTACAGAACGCAGCAACAAGACTATTTAGCAGAGAATTTACAGGCAATCAGTGGCTGTGTCTGGCCCATAATAAGGTTTTGTCTTGACTCACAATTGCTTTCCACTGTCAGTTGAAAGAATCCTCTTTCAAATGCCTGGTGTTCCCTAAATATCACACGAAGTCAAGTCAGTCTTCAGAGCACAGTGCCTTGGAGAGGCAAAGCCAAAGCCCCAGGAAGGAGGTTGCCCTCCACCTTGCATGCCATGTTCCCTGACACTGAGCAGGCCAGGCTCGTGCTGTGTGCACATCTGGTGCTTTGCAGGGCTCGTGCATGGGCCAGTTGCTCCTCTGCTGGAGCAGCGAGACGCGACCGAGTCCGTCTGATACGAGCTTGTGAGCGCAAGCCCTCTGGTCACAGTCCTTTCTCTGCTTGTGTGGCTGGAGATGAATCCACACTGGCTGATCCACAGGTCAGACAGTTCTTTCCTCAGTGTCCTACACAGAAAGGAGCTTTCCGAAGAGAAAGGGCAGAAGAGCAGGGCAATGAACCTCTGTGACATGAACATCAGTGGTTCGGCGTCCTGACTGTTCTGGTATCTGTGTGTAGCTTTGCTGACTGAAAGGGGTGAAGGTGTTTCTCTTGGGTCAGAGCAATAAAGCCAAACAGAAGTAAACCCCTGGATGGAGTTAGGAACTTTCCTGGTGCTGAGGTTTGGGCTACCTGCTCTGCATTTGGCACTGTGGAATTTAGATGGAGAACACGGCCTGCCTGTGCTTCCAGACATCATGTTTTTTCCTGAAGTTGCTTGTGAGGTGGCCAGTTCATTCTTCATCCTTTGACTAACCGTGCTTTTCTGTAGTTGCATGCAGTGGATATGTGTTACTAACACCTTCCCTGCCTTTCCAGGGTCACAGTGCACCGGGCTGTTTAGCACCACTGTGCTGGGAGGCTCCTCCAGTGCCCCCAACCTCCAGGACTACGCACGCAGCCATGGCAAAAAGTTTGCCAGCAGCCTGACATACAAAGACGGTATGTGTGTTCCCTGGCAGCAGGGTGGTGCTCTGTGGGCATTGGTGTCTCACCACGTGCCTGTGGCACAGACTTGGACTGCTGAACACATGGACAGTTGAATGTGTGTATTCACCACATCTACAGCGACAGATTTTACCATATCACAAGAAATCACGATCCTTGCTAGGACAGAAAGGAGCTGACATTGTGAGAGGAGTTTTAGGCTGATGTGTGGTACTGCTGGGGTCTGATTTTGTTCCAATGTTTTAATAGTACTTGCTGTTATGAAGGGGGATTTACTGGTCCAGATATTAAATAGGTTTGTCCTGGTGTGGAAATCCAGCAGATCACGTCATTAGCTGATGCTAAATGAAACTCTTTTTGGGACAGTAATCCTTGCCCCATGGAAGGTGGAGCCATCCCAAAGACAGAATGATATGCTTGGGCATGGATAAGATGGGGATTAGAGCGAGGCTGAGCATGCAGCAGAGTCTGAGGTAGCTCTCAGGAAGCGAGGGCAATACACCTGAAAGGCTTGAGGTACATGAGTTGCCTGGGTGAAGTACTGCAGAAGGACTGGAAAGTCTGGTTTCTGTGCAGCTGTGCAAAAACTACCAGGAAGGTCAGCGAGACAATCTAGTGAAGGCATTGGGGCCAAGGTCACAAATGTTGCTCTATGGCCGTGGGTGCAGGTGCTGCAGCTGCACCCTGGCCTGGCACCAGCACTTGGTGCCTTGTGCAGGGAGCAGCAGAGGGTTGTTTTCTGCAAGGAAGTTGGGGCACAGGGACAGACTGAGCTGTCCTGGAACAGCTGGAGGGTGTAATGCACAGGTGCAAGTGCCCACTGTGGTCCCAGCGGGAAAGTCACTCAGACTCTAAACTACTGATTCACATACCATTTGGTATGAGGAGCTCCATGGGCAGGATCTGCACAGCACACTCTGACAAGGCTGGAAATCCACCTAAGGTTTCCCATCATTTGAATGGATGGATGTGAGGTTGTTTGTCTTGCATGTCTTATCTTTTTGGTATTTTAGTCAATACAGAATGCGAGTGCCTTTCTTACTGGGATCATAAGGAACATTAACGTTGCTGGATTTCAAGGTGGGAAGAGGATTAAGGCAGTGGTTTGGAGAAGACAGGAGGTTGGTTCGTCTAGATTTTTGTCCAGTTTTGAGGCAAGGAAAATAGCCTAGCAAATCAGGATGGAAAGATGTTGTCCAATTCTCAGCACTGTTGGAACTCTGTAGGGTGCCATTATGTACACTAGCTGCCTGTGCTGCTTTTCTTGTGTAAGAGAAAACTGAGCTGGTTCTCACCTCCTCAGGCCACTCCCTGGCACACAGTGGGCTGTGAATGACAGCGGCAGGGAGGGTGAGCTGGGGGTGTTGTCAACCCCACTGTACCAGTCTGAGCTGCTCCAGGCAGCAAGTACTGGCTACTCACAGGTTGGAGAATAAGCTGATGGCGTTTGGCACAAGACCAGGGTGTGAGTCACAGTGGAGCCTCTGAAAAGGCCAGCAAAGGCCCTGGCTGCTGTTCTTTCATGACTCTCAAGGAGTGGGAGCCCAAGGCAGCACTGATTTGCAGGGAAAAGCATCAGAGACTGCTCTGTGCCCAGCTGGGCACAGGACAGACCTGCTCAGTCCTGGTGCTGGGCTGCCTGTCTCTGCAGGCTGTGCAGCAGGACATGCCTGCAGCAGGCCACAGGCTTGAGGCCATGGACTCCTGCTGCATAAGCCTCAATTCAGTGACAAGGTCTCTGTGTGCTGAGATGCAGTTGTACCCTCGAGTACCTAAAATGTAGAGTTAGTTGACTAGCATGTGTCTAACACAGCTCAGAATTATAAATCTTGATGTCACAGCTCTGTTTTCATGTTCCTTGGCACACCCTGGACCCTGTGCTGTCAGTGCCTTACTGCAGTAGGGGCATTTGGAGGGAAGGTGTCAGGGGCTTGGGAGAGCAAGGAGGAAGCAGAAGGGCATTTAGCTTTTGGGGAAGGAAGTTTGGAATGTGAAATGAGCCCTTGATCTGCATGTTTCTGCTTAAATGAGCACTACTGAAATGCTGAAGTGTGGAATTGAATCCAAACATCACTACACATGGTTGCAGTCAGTCGCGCTGTAGCTACAGAGACTCTTGGAGAACATTTGTTTCAAGGCCTTTTCCATACTCTTTAGACTAATAACATCAAAAAGCAGCACATTTTTGCATGAAGTCTTCAATAGTCTTTCGTGGCTGTGATGCTTCAAGGTGCAGTGTGAGACATATAGCACTTCACCAACGTTAGCTTGCCTTGTTCCAGGGAAGTCCCAAGGGCCCTTATTTCTGAAGTCTTTTTTGCTTGGAGCTGGAGAAGGGCTAAGGAACACTTCAGCTGCAAGTTTTCACAACCTCAAGCTGAGGGAAGGTCCCTGGATGGTTGTGATTTCAAGCTGGCTTGCCTGAAGCCAGGGATCCAGTGAACTGGGTCAGTGCCATTTCAGCTGATGTGCCCTGAGGGTAAGGGCAGGTGTGGGTAGGATGGAGATGGTCACCAGCTGACTGCAGCTCCAGGGCTTAGACACTTGCAAGGGATTGCATGTATAGGGAAGATTGTCATGCTGTTTGTTGGGTTTAAAGAAACAATTTTTAGGGCTGGTACACTAGAGGAGGAAATTTCAGTGGGAGTTGGTTTAGATACATTATTTGGCCAAGCCACTGCATGCAGCTCTAGGAGCAGGTTGGGGGTGTGGAGCAAGCATTGGTGCACTGATGAGGGGGATAGGCCTACACACCCTGTGGGCTAGGGAGATTGGCTGCATGAAACATGAAAGAGAAATAAAAGGGTTTTCTACTATTTCCTGAAAGATCCCAAATAGCAGCAAAAGATAGGATTAACTGGAGTCTCACATCAAATCCTACCTATAGATGGTCTGATCCAGGCCATTCTTTTTCATGATAGCTGAGGAATTTCCAGTGTGGGGAAAAATAAAAGTTTCCAGCTTTTTTTTTTTCCTTTTTTTTGTCTGTGTGTGCATATGGAGCCTAATCCATGTCCTTTAAAGCCTATCTGTTTGCACCCCATTAGATGCACAGTGTCTGTCCTTGCACAGTCTTTCTGATACATGGTTTGTATGGGAGAGCTAGACCTGGCCTGGGGCCTGGCCTGAGGACCACTCTGACAGGTGTGTCCCAAAGCCTGGCCTGTGCTGAAATGTTTTGGGCAGAGGACTGTAGAGGCATGTCTTCATGGGTCTTTTGCTTCTTCCCTACTCAAGTGATTTACCTTTAAATTCATAAATAGCTCTGTATAGCTTGCTTTAAGAGGTTGTTTTGAGCTGTACCTGTGCTGGAACTCTTCAGCCCCTATGCAGAACAGTGTTTGTTTTCCTTGGGCAGAGGTGAGTCCTGAGAACAATGCTCCTGTGGTGCTGTCACTTGCTGGGACGTGTGCTCTGGTGGCTGCGAGCATGGCCTGGCTGCATTCTGCCCTGGACTGAGCCTGCTGTGGTGGGAAGGTGTGAGTTGCTGACTGAGGGATTGAGAGTGTGGCTGAGTGTAGTGTTGGGGACACGTGGCTGGGGAGATGCAGAACGGTTCAGTCAGACTCACAGAGGCTACAGCAGGGCCAGGGGGAGCAGCTGCTGTGGGGTCAGGAAGGTGAACCTGAAAGCCAACTCAGGTGTGTGAAGGTCGGGGCATCCTTTGAAGCAGGCTGTTAACTGAGATGATCTGTTTTTATTTCCTCAGAGCTCTTGTCTATGCCAGCCGTAAAACGATTTTCTGTGTCGTTTGCAAAGCATCCGACTAATGGTATGTTTGCTTTCTGGATTTGATGTTCCCTCACACTTCTAACCCCTTGTGCATATTCAGTTTTCTCAGCACGTGTTCTCCTCTCAGCCTTCTTGTGGTTTTTTTGTGTTTGTGTATCTGGTGTCCAAACATGCTTCACCTTCCTCCATTGTGTCCTTGTGACTGATGTGCTCACTCACACCCTGTTACTTCTCAGTGGTGCCTCTGCTCTCCCCTGAGGTGTTTTTGTCCCAGGTGAAAAGGCAAAAGCCATGGCTCTGTGAGTGCACTGCTAAAGCAGCCTTTAACTCCACGGTGACATTAAGGCCTTTTGTCATGCTCCCTTTGAGGGTGGGGGTCAGGGGGAGAATACCACTGGATTGGGGGCTGATGCCCACTCCATATCATGAAGCATCAGCAGCTTAGGTCCTCAGTTTGTACACTGCAAATTTGCGGAGTGAAAACAAGGATAACACTAGGACAGCTGTGTGTCACCTGGAAGGGCCTAGTTTATGGTGGGAAAGAAGGAAGTGCACCTGGTGTTTTATGTCAGGATTACTGGTTGCCTTGTGGCCTCCTGTTGTCAAACTTCTCTGTTAGGCTGGTCCTGTGGTTCCTCCAAGCATGGTGCTGTTGGCACAGGTAGGCTGACCTTCTCTGCAGACGTTACCCTGTGAATTGTGTCTTTCCAGAGCTCTTACTTGTCTGCTGTTGGTGGATGGTGCTGACTTGGGGGGAGGGGATGGGCATCGTGCTACCTGGGGTGGCATCACCTGCTTCATCCCATCCTGCCTTTGTCTCTGGAAAGGCTTGGTGACAGATTCTGACAGAGTTTCTGCTAATTCACTATCTCTGCTCCATGTTGCTACTTACCTGACAACCAAAGTGTGAGTCTGTGAGGTTGTAGGCCACTAGCTCTGTTGTAGCAGGTGCTTTGAGCCAGTGTTTACTCTCCAGCTCTTGCACAGATACTTTTAAAAAGATTTCACAGCACCCCTCCTCCTGCACGGCTCCTGCTGCTGAGACAAGTTGGAAGCAAAGGAGATCACTGAACGCCACCAAGGATTTCTGCCTGATGTGGTCAAGGCAGCTTGCAAATATGAAGACATCCTGCTTGGTGTAATCTGGAAGATGAATGGAATTCAGAAGACTGTTCTGAAAATCAAAGTTTTGGGAAGGATGAAATGGGAAAGAGCAGCTCACTGTGGCTTTACTCTTCCAAAAACTGGAGGGAGCCTATTCTCTGTGTTTGCTTGGTTTTGGCTTTCCCAGAGTGGCCAATTGCTTGATTTGTCTGTATTTGTGTGGACACCATCGGAGCTCACGTGGTGTGTGTCAGCAGGGTGTGTTGTTCTATCTTGCCTGCAGAGTTGTACAAAGTTCCAGCCTTTCCTAAGACACGCTATAAAGCAGTTGCCACTGCTCCAAATATGATGGGGTGAAACCAGGCATCATGGTTCTCCCAAAAACCCAATTAATATTTCTGATGGCAAAGTGCTTCTTAATCAAGAAAACAAAGACAGGGATCCAGCAGGTGAGAGCTCAAAGTCAGGGATATTTGGTCTAGGATTGGCACTGCTTTGAGCAGGAGGGATGTTTACCCCTTGAACCACTTAAAAAACTGAATACAAAAACTGTTCCCAACTCTGAGTCTGGATTTGGTTTCTGGAGAGCTGCCTTGGTGTGGTGAAATGGAATGGGTGAACCAGGGTAGTGGTCAAGCACAGCATCAGGCCAGATGGTTTATGCTCTGGTCACACAAATCTTGGGTGAACGTGAGTCCTGAGGCTGTGTATAGGGAGAAGGCATGTCTGCGTGCTGGTGTCTCGTCTGCCATGCAAGGATATCACAGAAGATTGCACAGGGCTGTTGTCAAAGACAGGGAAAGTCACTGCTTCTGTGCTCCCTCTGTTCTTTCGCTCTCTCAGCACTCGGCTCTCAGTCAGACCCTGCTGTGCCCCAGTCCCTTGCACAGCCTCTGCTCATTTGACACTGGGCCTTTTGCTCTCTCCCTGTGCTGATGTGCCTGGCTGTGCTTGGATGCAGGACTCAGACACTGTTGGCACTCTTGGCACTGTTGGATTTCTTGTCTCAGCTGTGAGAGGGCGAGTCTGGCCCTGAGCCTCATCTTTTTTATCTAGCCAGATCTGAACTGTGTTGGACTTGGAATGTGTCCTAAAGTTTATTCACTTGTCAGACTTTCCCTTACAAAGATGAACATTCACTGCTCAGGCACTGCCCTGTGCTGCAGCTGGACGAAGCCAGGGCTGGGTGGGAGTCTGGTCTGCCCGGGTGTCACTGGGGACCATAACTGTTAAGGGCGTTCCTGGCCTGCACGCTGTGGGAGGGGTTGGGCTCAGTGTGTGGTGTGGGTCCTTCTCACCCAGCAGCCCTGGTGCTGGCAGCTCCATCCCTACATCTCCACAGTTTCTCTGTCCCCAGCTGTACCTGCCCCTCTCCTCTCACTCTCTATGGCCCGTTTCCTCCAGATGTGTTGGAGCACCAGCACGTTGCCCAGTTGCTACGCCGTTTTTCCTCTGACTGTGCCACGAGCCGGACCATCTCCTTGGATGCCACCCTAGCCCATCACCTGCAGCAGTGCTCCTACCACCTGCGCCTCTTCAGGAGCTGGCTGATCTCAGGGCAGGATGACTTGGAGTGTCTTTACGGTACTGCACGCTGCAGCTGCCTCAGTCCCGTGCTCTTGTAGCTGAGCAGGGGCCACTGTCTGCTTGAGAGTGCAAAGTATGCTTTGCTTCTGAGAAAAGGAAAGCGTTTCCCTCACCGAATCCCCGAGGTCTCTGGGCTGCTGCTGCAGCAAGCTGTGTGGGCTGTTGTACCAGCAGTTTTGGAGCATTAGGCAGGAGCCTTTCCACGTGGAGCCTCCGCTCCGCACGTGGCTGTAACTGCTCTTTCCGTCTTTGGCAATTGTTTGTTGCCTCTTTCCTTTAGCCAGGGTAAGCCTTAAGCTCCCTTCAGGGTAGGTGCTGAGCTCCTATCCATGAGATGCTCTGCTGGCAGGATGCTCTGTGCAGGTCTTGGTGAGCTGCCACAGGGTGTCCCCTTAGTAATGGAGGAACCAAAGTGAGTAGTGAGAGTATAGGAAGAAGAGATTAAGGAGGTGCTGCAGCTGGTCACAAGCTGAGTGAACTTGCTGTGGAAATTGTGGGGAAGTGAGTGCTTGTGGGTGTGTTGTATCTAGAGAGACTGAGTTAAGACAGGGTAGAGCTGAGCTTCTGTGTGGCTGCACTGCATGGCATCTTTCCTGCCTGATAGGGCCTCTCAGTGTGTCCTGTCTCTGGTGGGAAGAGGTAGGCGACTTCAGCGTTGAATCCACATGTTACAAATCAAAGCTTGCTGCTGTTCCTCTGGTGTTTTTCAGCCTCTGTCACAGACGGGAAGTCTGGTGCATGGAGGCCTTGGTGCTTCTCACACAGGTGGAAAGATTGCTGCTCCCTGAAGGAGGCAGCGAGCTGGGGCTGGCTGCTGAGGTGTCCCTGCACCATGGGAGCTGCTCGGAGCATGCGGCTGGCTGAGCTGTGTGGTGTGATGCATGGACCCCCTTTTTCATTCAGACCCACAGGTGGAAGAGGCACAGACAGTGCAGCCTTGCATGTAGTGAGCAGCAGGACTGAGCATTTTCAGAACCGGGAAGATGAGAGTTTTTCTTACAGGTCTGTTTTCCCTTGATGCGGCCCTTTCTGTCAAGCAGGCAGTTTGGAGATAGTTGCTTTTCACGTGTAATTAGGACAATTCCTTCGTCTCCTGGCAACACATGCTAAAGAGGAGCGGAATTGCTTCAAGGGAAGAGCTGCTGGATCACAGCAGACTGCTGCAGAGCCAGGGCTGAGCTTTCCCTGCTGCAGGTCTTGGCCATGTCGGTGAGCTCGGGCAGTAGAGGAAATGAGCTCAGTGCTGTGGACACAGCAGGCTGCAGGGAGGTGCATCCTGCCCCAGCACACACAGGCGTTGGGTGAGCCTTACCTAACACCTTACCAGCAACCCTCCCAGCTGGAAATCAAATCACCATCGAGTTCATGCTGTTTTCCCAGTCCATCAGCAAGCCCACAGTTCGTTGATGTGTTTGGGATTCCTGCTGAGGCTCTTCTCCGAGCACACATAGTTGACAGCCCAGGTTTCTTCCTTTTGAGAACTGCATTCTTCTGTCCTCTCTTGGCTTTCCACTGTACTTCTATCCACACAAAGATAACATGAATTAGAAGATAGAATCAGTGAGTCAAAAGTATGCAGCTGGCATCCATAGTTGGAAAGACCAACAGTGGAGCCCTGAAGGAATGTCTGGAAACTTGTGTGGTTGTAGCTGGGAAAAAGAATAGTGTGAAGTAGGTGCATGTTGGTAAGGAGTCACACTGGTACTGAAGCCAAAGGTCAGCTGTGGACAAACAGAGAGCAGCCTGTGATGATGAGCAGGAAGTAGCGGTGATGTCCAATGTAAATCAATTTAAATTACAAAGGGAAACAGCCCCAAACTCTTACATATAAAATAGTGGGCTCTGATCTGACCATCACCACCACTTGAGACAATGTGGGAAAGGCAGAAATTTGTGAAATTAGAAATCCGGGCAGGATGTTTGTAACAGTGGTCCAAGTGGCCTGAGGGGGGCTGGGGATCCACAGTTTCGTGTAGATGCCCAAGGCATCACCAGGAGCAAGAAGCTTTCTAATGGAGGGAGTTGAGACACTTTGGACAGAAGTGTTTTTTTTCCAAGCTCCAACCACGGTACCTGGGGGTGTTGGGAGCTTAACTGAGTTCGAGGGGAGATGAGAATGTCGAAGAGACACACAATGTCCAGAGCAATTCTGAGCTGTGGGTCGCTGATGTTTGGGGCACCTGGCTACACAGTCATGTGCTGTCTAGACTCAGAACCCTTCATATACAATGTACATGTGGCTTGTTGGAGTTTGTCCAAGGATACAGGGTGGACTGATGATGCATGTCAGAGAGGAGACTGGTGAGTGCTTTTGTTTGTGCTGAGACTGGACAGGTGCTTCTTCACTCCAGAAGAGCTGGCATACAGAACATTGGCACACAGAGCTTCCTCTGCGGGCTGCTGTTGGATGTTGGTACAAAATGGATGGAATTCTGTCCAGTTTCTCTTGCCATTGTCTGCATCACAGACTCCTGCCCTTCAGGCCCCAGGAAAGAGTTTGGGGGAGCATCAGCAGGAGCTGCATGGTCAGCACAGGGTAACTGTCAGTCTGGGATGGTTCCTGTGGTTTGCTCTCACATTTTATTTTTCTTGCCCCTTCCCAAAGGTGTTGGTTCTTTGCCAGCTGTGTGTGGTGCAGCAGTGGGTGGAGCCTTCACTGGAGACACACAGGGATTGTGGTAGCTGCTGCCTTAGCTGTGCTGTGGTGGCATGAGCCACTGTTGGCCTCTCCCCAGCAGTTCTGGGGAGGTGTGCAGAGAAGTGGGGTCCCATACACAAATGAGAGGGATTCCTTGAACACAGTACTCCTCCACCTTGAAAGAGGAAACTTTGGCCATTTTACTTGGCTTGCTCAAGAGTGGTGCAGTGCCACAGCGCTGTGCAGAGTTGCATGAGGAGGCACCTGGCACTTTGGGGACACAGGTATATCCTCACTGGTGCCCCTAGTGTATCTTGTAACAACATTGCTTTGCCCTATCTTATATTTAAACTTCCTTTTTTCTTTGGAGACCCCAATACCTGAGCCAACTTTGGCCCCTCTCAAACCAGATTCTGTTGTGAAATGACATTAGCCTCAAACTGGGCTGCTCCACAACTATCTCCCATGAGGGTTTTTTTGCCCTCACCCTTTTCCTTTAGCTCTGTCTCACAGGAGGCCTCTGAGAAAATACAGAACATACATTCTTCCTTGCTCAGCACTTCCACTCTCAGCACTTCTCAGCAACAGACAATGTGATATTTTTCCTGTGTCTTACATTTCTTCATCCTAGCCAAGGATTTGTTGTCCTTCCTATCTTCAATTATATTTGTAGGCCCTTTGTGGCATAGGTAACCTCGTGAACTCTCTGGAGGATTCTTTATCTCCACCCTTATTTGTTGCAGTGAACACTTTCATGGCTCATGCTCTTTGCCTCTTGCAGAACTGGGTTAGGTGAAGGCATTGGAGCAGAGCATGTCCTGGAGGTGACTGGAACAACTGTCTGCACTGCACAAACAGGTGCTGCAGGGCTTCTCCTGTGGTGCTGCCAGGCTGCAGGGGTCAGTTTTGTCCTGTCAGTGTGCTGGGCAGACATCCTGCCACAGATTGCATCAAGAACTCTCTTACTTCTTGCATTTCAAAGCATTTTTCCTTCTCTGTAGAAACAAACGTGGTTCCTTTTCAGTCTTTTTGAGGTCCTTGTAGGAGGCTGGGGAGTCACAGAATGGGAAGCCCAACCGTGAGGAGTTGAGAGGCTACTGAACTTGAGAGGTGCAGAGCAGGAGGCAGCCTCATTCCATATACCCAGGGACTCATCTGTTTCTTCCTTGCTCCTCTGACAGTTCAGGTTGGCTTGGTTCCACAAGGCATTTCCAGGAAGCTGGGATGAAGAGGAAGATACTTTGCTGTGATACTCTGCTGGCTTGAGCAGCAAAGGATTTATTCTGAATGGTTGTGATGCAGCTTAGCTCTGAGCAAGTGTCTGTTGCTTGCTGAGATGCCTATTTCTGCTCATTCTTGGTTTGTTGGCAGTGAAGTCTAGTTAAGGGGACAAATAATTCAAAGCATTACCCAGCCCTTCCCTTGGACACAGCCTGTCAGGGGTGCACAGGGGCTGCTGTGACAGGGAGGTTCTGTGGCTCCTTGTGGCTGCCACAGTGTGTGCTCCCTGCTGTGGGGAGAGGGGGCTGTGCCAGGCTGGGTGTCGCCTCTCCAGTGGAAATTCTGTTGGCACCACTTCGATTCTGTTTGGGTTCCATAAGTAGGGGCACTGTGCCAAGCTCTGTGCCAAGTTCTCCGTCGTGGCTGTGTATTTGAAGTATCCCAAGGTCAGCAACAAAAATGGCAGCTGCCAGATACTTTTCCTCCTCTCCCCTCCACATGTACCCAGGTGCTTGCTTTCAGATCTGTTACTGCATGGGATTGCTTCATGGTGATTTTCTTGGGCTAGAAGAGATGACCGGAGGCCTGAGTGTGCCTGTTGTTTGATCCCCAGCTCCTTCAGCCATGAGTGCTCCTGCATGGATTCACCCTGCTGTTTCCTCTATTCATTTTCTGATGGGATCTCCTTGCAGGTTTTGAAGGCTGTTCCATGGTTCCCACCATTTATCCCCTGGAGACCCTGCACAACTCCCTGTCTCTGCGGCAGGTGAACGAGTTCCTGACAGCCGTGTGCAGGAGCTGCAGCGAGGCCCACGTCCAGTCCACCGCAGGTACTGCTCGGCTGGGCTTGTCTCTGGCAGGGCAAGGAGCACTCCTGGGCTTCTGCATTCGCAGGACACATCAGTCTGACAGGACTGGAGATAAGTGCAGTCCCTGGAGCCTGTCGCAGAGTGTTCTGGACCAGGAATGAGCCATGGGACAGTGCTCAGAGCCATCCTAGGCCACTTACTTGACAGTCAGTCAGGTCTGTCTGTAGCTGATGAGTATGGTGATGAGGATACAAACTCCAGCCTCAGAAATCTTAGCCTCAGATTCCCAGGAGCTGATGGGCAGGAATGGCTCTGAATTGGCACTGGTCTTTAGCTCTTCCCAGAATGCCTGCTCATGACTGCTGGGCTATGAGCTATTCCTTTATGTCTGTCAGAATATTACTGATCTGTGTATTCTTTCCTTGAAGCTTTGTTTGATTCAATGATTGGCAGCCAGATACCAGGAGACCCCTTTATGTCCCAGCGAATCCTGTCAGCATCATCCTTGCCATTGCGCCAGCGTTCGGATAAGCCCCCGTGGTGTGAGTGTGCTCCCTTCTTGGGCAGGGGCAAATGGGATGGGGAGGGAGGGAAGTTTGGGAAGTCAGCAAGGTCAGGAAACCAGTCTGGCTGAAAACAGTTGTTTAATTCTCCTCCTTTATTTGATTAGATACAATCTAGGTATTTCTCTAGTTTTGCTTATTGTGCAATGTAAGGCAAGAATAAGCATTAGTAGAGAATCAATATATCTTTCTCTAGTGTTGACTCTCACTCAACACTCAGGGACTGTGTGTGTCAGGAACCAGGAGGAGCAAACTGAAGCTGAGATTGTTCCATAACAGTAAGGGAAAGAAATAAATTGGCTTTCATTTTGAAGCCAAACATCACACTTCACATTTTGCGCAGTGACAACAGAATCCACTCTTGGCTGTATGCCGATATAGCACTGGATTACAAGATGGAATTGTACTCTGTGTGCTTGGGTTTTCACCTGCTGAACTGCCAGAAATGCCCAAGACCAGCTGCGTGCCCCTGACAGGTCACACAGCATATAGACAGCCCTCACCTCTTGGTTGTGGAGCTGTGGGACTCTGACAGTTTGGGTGGGGAAATACCAGCTACGTGTTTTAACATTTCTCTTTCTCTTTGCAGACAGCAGTGGCCCCTCCAGTACTGTCTCCAGTGCAGGCCCATCCTCCCCAACCTCTGTGGACAACTGTGCTCATTTCAGCTTCACTGAGAAACTTTCCATCAGCCCCCCAAAAAGTGAGGAGCAGCTGAGTAGCCGGTCCTCTGAGCAGGAGGAGAGTCAAGCTCCAGGCAGAGGGCTTGACATGCAGGGGGACATGTCTGGGCTGTCAGTGGCAGAGCCAAGTGCCCCAGAGACCCTGATCTGGAATAAGGACTCAGAGCCAGGCAGGATCCTGGAGCTGTGCAAGAAGGAGCTGGCAGGGGAGAACACTAACCCAGAAGAGAAGAGCGTGGAGGAGCTGGATGGAGAAAAATCATCTGGGGAAATGTTAGAGCCAAGTAACATAGGAAACCCAAAGTGTGGTGAAGGGTTTGACCTGAGGCTGGTTGAGGAGACAGTGAAGCCAGGCGAGGGGTCTGTCAGAGGAATGACTGGCCTGGATCAGTCTGGGCTGTCCAAAGAGATCCTGGTGCCCTGTGAAGAAGAGCTGCTGGGAGAGGTGTTGGAGCATAGAGGCAAGGAGCTCCTGGGGGACAGTGCTCTGTCAGACCAGCTCCTCTCTGGACACCTGTGCCGCCAGGTGCAGCCACTGCCTCCTGAGAAGAATGTGGAGGAACTGCAGCTGCTGTGTCAGAAGGATCAGCAAAATTAGTGGCTTACTGGACAGCACACTGCAAGCACTTCTAGCCTGAAAGCAGCCTGACTTCCTGCATGGCACCTCACACAGCTGGCAGTCTGCAGCAAAGACAAAGCCACGGCCCAGGGCCACAGGACTCTGTGGTGTGGAAGAGACTGCTTTCCTTCTCCAAGCCAGCTCTTTGCCATTCAGCAAGAATGTTTGCCTCGTTGAATGAACAAGAATGCAGTCTTGGTACTGGCATGGCACCTCCATGGAGCAGGGACATGGTGCTGCACTGGTGTCCCAAGGGCTTTGTGCTCACTGGGATAGCAGCATTAGAAGAGGACTGGTACAGCCAAGGCTTTTAGGGTGGTAAGTCCAAAGGGGACAGATCCTCCCTCATGATGTTTTGGCCCACAGCCTTCAGAGAAAGGCATTCTGGGCCCAAATTAATCAGATCTATCACAACCACCAACCTCCTCTCTGTTCCTTCCTTCTTCCCCTCTCAATTCCCACTGCTGTCCACCAAAATCAGGTCCAGAGAGTCCATGGCAGGAAAACTAGCAGAAGCAGAAAGCATTCTGAATGAGTGTGAAAAAGAAGGGTAGTGAGGGCATGAGGTTTGACTGCCACTTGCAAGGAAACATCCCTTTGGCGTGGCCTTGGATGTTTCCCTGCTGGGCTGGGACAGGCAGGAGCCTGGGGATCCAGCCTGGGAGAGGTGTGCAGGGAGGACACACAGAGGGGTTTTTTCCCATCCCCAAGGATCAGGCAGGGTACAGCTCTGAAGTCTTGGTGACAGGGATTAAAAGAAACCGCTATTTTGACAATTCAGGACTATTAGAAACCAATAAGGAGAAATCTTTATTATATATGAAATGAAAAGTATTTAATGGCTATTTATGTAAATGCCTTGTGAGCACAAGCCTGAGGGCAAGATTGATACGGGTGTCCCTGCCGCATCCTGAGTGCCGGCCAGGGCTGTGCTTCCTCCTCCTCACGTATTTATGGACAAGTCTGCGTGTCTGTCTGTAGCTAGGATCTGTGTTTTTGTGAAGCTGTGCCCAAAGATCTCTATGCTGTGTTGTGACAATGTGCGTTCACAGTAAATCTATGCTGTGGGTCCAGTGTCTCTCTGTCTCTGATGCTGACTTGGCAGCAGTGTGTATGTGCCAAAGCTTGCAGGTGCCTGAACAGTGAGCCCTGCTCATGCTCTGTTGTCCTGGAAGAGCAGCTGTAGCTGGAGTCAGACCTGGAGTAAATGCACAAGTTCCAGGCCAGGAAAATACCTCTTTTTACCTGCATGGGAGAACTGGTCATACTGGGGAAGAGCTCCTGGCTTCCCAGGTCTCAGGGGGATTTGTGGTGGAATGAAGACACTGGGATGGTGTGTTCAGCTCCTTTTACCTGGTCCACACCTTACCGTCACTTCAAGCACATCCTGGGTGTCACATCCTTCTCCTCGTGCCCCGTAATCCCAAGCTGCCAGTTTGGGCATGTAAGAAAGGCCATGTTTACTTGCACTGGGAGTGGAGCAGTCATGCAGCAGCCCAGAGTGCAGCACTGGGTGGGGGCACCCCAGCCCCCCTCCCAGCAGGCTGCGCCTGCCCTGCGCTCTGCTCTCCCTGCATTTCTGATCTGCACAAACAGAGACCTTGGCCATGGGGCTACAGCCAACCCTGGCCCCAGCAGTGGCTGAGGGACCACAGGTGACTGAGCAGCATGAGATTTCCCCTCCAGGGCCCTTGCTGTGGCACCTGCTGCCACCAGCCACACCTCCTGCCAGGGCCTGCGTGTTTCTGTCAGGGGACAGTGCCTGGGCAGGGAGGTTGCCATGACGGACCCAAGAGCACCTACTGCAGGGTGTCATTGCTGAGAGGGGCGTGGAGCAGGGCCCTGTGCAGTGGGGGAGTGGCTCTCAGGTGCTGACCCCTACAGAGCCTGGTGCTTCTCACTGCACACCTTTGGGAAATGCATTGCAGTCTCAGGACCTTGGTTAGCTGCAGTATGGCCAGAGATAAATGATATTCAGGTAAAGGATTATTTACCTGAAAAGTAGCTGTGTGTGGAAATTGTTCCTGCTTTATGGTACCAGTTCACGGTTTCTCCCATCAGCACCAGGTTTGGCAGCTGCCCTGAGCTCTCCATCAGGCCCTACACAAGCTGTGGTGTGCTCTGTGGCAATGATGGCCTCTCTCCTGAGGACTGTAGCACAGAACCTGCTTTCTTTTTCCCTGGCATCCACCTGTACCATTGTTTCCTTCCGAGGACAGGCAGGCAGGAACAGAACTAACTGGGCATCAGCCTCTCCTGCCTGTGTTCCAGCACAGGCAGAGCAGCAGCTGTCCCTGTTTTCTGATAAGTAGCTGAAAGAGAGTGAGTTCCCTTGTTGGAGGTCAGGTTGGAGTTCTGCGGAGGTACAAAAGCCCAGCTGTGGGCAGGTGGCATGGAATCCCTGGCGTGCCTGGCCCAGGACCCAAGCCAGCAGGTGCTGCCTCCACAGGGCCAGACACCTTCCAGCTCACAGAGTGCCAGCAGCGCTGGCAGAGTTGCCATTCCCAAGAAGTGCAGGGACAGGCAGAGGGCTGCACTGGAATGCATGATTTGGGAGCTGTGAGGGGTGATGGTGCTGCACGTCAGACGGGCCATGCCAGGCTCCTCCCGGGATTATCAGGAGCTGCTTTCCCCCCTGCAGCCCTCAGCCAGCTGTACAAGAGTCCCAGATGTTCCCAGGATGGACCCACTGGTCACCCTGGGCTGGCTGTCCCAGGAGGGCTCTGTGGCCTCATGTCCATGTCCCTTTCCTGAGTCACAGCACAGTTCAGCAGCTGCTGCTGAGGGTGGGGTGTTGGGGGAAGAGCTGGGGCTCGCCCAAGCTGGGAGGCCTGGGAGGGTGGCACGGCAGCCATGTCTGTGGGCTCACTGAAAGAACAGCTGGAAACCACTGGAGATGTTCTTGTTCGCAGTTAATGTGGCTTTATTATTAATGTGTTGGGCTCCTCTCTTGACAGCAGTTAGTTACAGAGTGTTTCACGTGGAAATGGGCAAAAGGACAGAACTCAAGGAACTAAAGTCAAATAGAAATGCGATGCTGAAGAAAAGAATCAGGGCTCTCTTCTTAAAACATTTAGCATAGAAGAAGCTAGGAGCACAAGATGCCATTTCAATACAGTTAAGACGTTCACTTTTTTAATTATAGGTTTAAAATAGTATTTTTTACCTATTACATACAGGAAGATTACACGTTGTTGCCCACATGCAGAAACAAGCAAAAGCAGAGTGTAACTGTTTCTCTCTATAGTGTTGTATTACCTCTGGCTCCGGGTGGGTCCTGCTGGCTCCTGTGGCCCGAGCAGGGTGAGACTCTACAATAATCAGCATTTTCATAAGTCTTTTTCCCTGTAGTTTTTTTAAGATGGAAGGAGGTGGAGGGGAGGGAGAGATAGGGAGTGAGAGAAGCTCAAGGCAGAACAGACTGCGACAAAAACTGAAAAAAAAGTGGAGCCTTAAGGATAGGGAAGCAAACTGGTGTAGGATAAAGGTAGCAGAGCTGCAGAGGGCAGGAGCAGAGTGTGGAGGGCAGCTTTCCTCCTGCCCAGAGGATGCAGGCACCTCACAAAGCCTCACTATTACTGCTGCTTAGTCAGAATTGCTTCAAGTTTAAAATTGAGAAAACATTCATGTGTGGGTCTATCTAAAGTTAGTGCATTAGCTTTTACATCTAGCTATGCAGAGGGATCCCAGGAGCCAGTGAGGGCCGTGCTTGTGCCTCTGGTGTCTGGCATCCTGCAGCTGCCACCGTGGCGGCTGAGCCAGCGTCTCCCCAAAGCACTGCAGGCAAAGCTCCCAGCATTCCGGGCAGGGGCAGGGGCAGGGACAGGTGTTCCAGTGCCTGCAACTGCCAGAACCAACATTCATGAATGCTGACCCCATCGGGGTACAGCGAATGACATTTGTTATGCTGGCAGACACAGTGTGATTCCATGGTTAAAATGGACACAGCGCAGGGCAGGGATTTGCTAAAGCCCTGAGTAAGCTCACATGCTCCTGACAAGGGCCAAAGAGCTGGCTGTGCCTTGGGGAGGCTGCTGGCCTCAGGCCTTGTCCTACAGCTGCTGGGTTTTAGACACAGCCTTGCAAAGACATTTTTGCTGCCCACAAGTTCTCAATGGTCTTTTCATTTTGTGTAAATTGCAGCATGTTAGTATTTGTACTGAGAAATCTCTGAACTGACATTAAAAGCACATGGTATCATGTTAACATGTATAAATTAAAATATTAAATCAACACAAAATGCAGCTTAACATTAAAAAAATAAATATATAAATTAAAATGCAAAATAGACCATTTCCCTAGAAACTCCATTATAGTGCTAGGAGCAGGTTTCTAAGCAGCATTTTCTTCATGTCATCTGCCAGAAAAGTAGCACTGAGACTGACGTGTCCCAGGCAAGTGCAACACAGGGTCCGAGGATGCTCATGCTGGAGTCAGCCCTCTGCTCAGGGCCAAGCACAGTGGGTGTCACAGCAGATGGAAATACTTCGTGCTGTCAACCATTGCAGCACAGCTTTCCATCCCATTCCTTCTTCCCCAGAGGAAAGCCTGCTGCTTTGTCTTACAGAAAAGCTGTCTTTGTGGTAAGATCCTGTCAAGTCTCTTGGACGTGGCAAAGGCTCATGGATGCTGCAGGCTTAGTGCCCCTGAACACCCCACTCCTGCTGGAAGAACGCGTCTCCCATGCTGAACCAGGTCTGTGTGCCAAGGAGGCTCTGGGTGGCTGTTCAGCAGCCACAATGCACTCGTGGCACACATCCGTGTTTCTGCCAGCACATCCAGAGAGCAAGGACAGATGCCCACAGTGATGCATATGCCAGGGAACAAGCTGCAAGGTGGCACCACACGGATGAGCAGCACCTCCCCTGGCTGTCAGCACATCCCTGCCACGGTAAGGAGGAACTGAGAATGA
The DNA here is from genome assembly GCA_013400495.1 of Nicator chloris. NCBI lineage: Eukaryota > Metazoa > Chordata > Aves > Passeriformes > Pycnonotidae > Nicator > Nicator chloris. The sequence goes on from WAAE01012809.1 coordinate 94,193, forward strand.
CTACACTTGCTAAACTGCTTTTTCCCCAGTATTTTGGGAAGGGCCTTCCCTCACACCACAAGTTCTATTCCCCACATCCTGGACACTTGGGGGGACAACAGAAAGCTTGAACACAACTGTAAGGCTTGGGCCCTGGCACAGAGGCAGCGAGGAGGTGGCTGCTGCGTGCAAGATGGCACAGTGCAGCGACACGGGCTGGGCACCAGCCTCCCCAGAATGGCCTGCCTGCTCCTCAGCTGCCTCACCACAGTCCTCCAGAGCCTTTGGTTTAGGGACAGGGAGGTTTCTTGTACATCCTGGGCCAACAGTGGCCAAGGTTTTTTCAGCCCTTCTGCTGTTGAGGGGGCTGTAGTTGTGCGTTTGGATGCTCTTGACGTGTTTGGGCCACAGCCTCTGTGTGCCTCCTCCTGCCACACAGCTGGTGTGCAGCAGTCAGCTGGCTGCTGTGTGTGCAAAGCTCAAGTTAGCAGGTTAGGAATGTGCTGAACCCTCCCCTCCCACCGCCATGTGCTTCATCCCAGCTCCCTGAGCACAGCAGACAGGTGCTGCAGGATGCCATAGGCAAGCACTTGGGACAGAAATCTGCCAAGCTGGCATGTGGTGGTCGTGCCTAGTTGGAACACAGGTCCCCTTGCTCAGAACACCTCCTGTATGCTCAGGAGGGGAGATGGAAGAATGGCCTTCACTGTCCCATTAGTCAGAGTGTTTTGTCTTCCCTCATCTCCTTGGTGCAATTTCTTTGCAAGTTAAGATTTCACCTCTGCCCCCTGCCTCCCATGCACTCTCTGCATGCAGCAGCAGCACTTCAGCCCTCACCAGAAAGGTGAGGTTCATGGTGCTACAGGTTAAATGGCAAGGCAGCCAGGAAGAGAGTAGAACAAGCTCTCACAGCAGCAAGGCAGCCAAGATAGTCTACAGAAACTGTACAGGCAGTAGAATAAAGCAGGGAAGGTGAAAGTGCCCTTGGCCTGCAACTGCTCTTGCACAAACTCTTAGCTTAGTCCAGAAAATTACAGAGCCCTGCACTTCTTCCTCATGGCATCCAGTGCTGAGCAAGATGGATACCCGATTGCCTGACAAATGGGAACCATGTAGAGGACTAAACCAGAGAAGAACTGGACTGTGATTAGATGGTGTCTCTCATGTTGCAGCGGTGATTGAAGAGTCAATGGATGAACACAAAACGTGGGAGATTTAGAATTCAATCTTACAGGCTGGAAAAGATTCGTCCTGCATCACAACAGTGCTGCTGCTTGCCAGTACCATGATGTTTAGCTCCTGCTGTTTCTCATGGGTCTGTTGATACCATTCTCGTGTTACCTCAGTATCGTGTGTTGGGATCAGTGTCACCTGGGAAAAGAAAGCAGCAGGGATGATTGAGAACAACTGCAGTGACAAACAATGCCCATAGGAGCCGAGGCTAAAATTTCTTGTTAATTTTGGAACACTGTACCCTTGGTACTGCTTGTTCTATTTAATGTCTTTCAGATGGTGGGTTCTGAGGCAGAGCTTTATTTTATACAGTAGCAGCACAAAGAGGCTCTGAATTGGCTGCAAACTGGCAGCACTGACACCATAGTGATGAGAATGGCTGCAGGGGAGAGCATCGTGCTCTGGAGCTCCAGAAATAGCCTCAGAAAGATCCTTCAGTGTGAAAAGGAACAATGCTGGCAGTGTCACTGTTAATGGACACTACGTGCCCGTTAACCCAGTGTGCAACTCAGGGACCATGAAATATGAGGCTGCTTCATCTCAAGAACATCTACACCCTCCTGTATGTGTCTTCTGGAGTGCCCCCTGAGGTGTCCTGCAAACCTGCCTAAGCAAAAACTGCATTATAGAACATTCTTGTTTAAAAGCTCTATTAGTAAGTTGCTGTCAGAAAAATCTTCAGCAAACCATGCTAGCAACAGATGCCATTGGGTTTGTATTCAGTTTGTATTGGTGCTTGATTTTGCTTGAGGATAGGCTGATCCTGCAGTAGGTAAGGAGGAGTGTATGATCTCCCCTCAGGAGGATGTGGAAAAGAGGACATACCTGCTTCCATTCATATCAGTTTGCAGGTGTCCCCCTCATCATCAGTACAAGCAATTATTCTGCTGAGACTGCAAAATAGGGTATGCCCAGTACCATTTGCTTCCTCTCAGTGCACCCCCTTGGGTATGTGATACCCATCTTCTTCTGAGCACTTGTGACATCAAAAGCATGACACACCCCGTTGCATTTCCATGACCTACCTGCAGGTTCTCTCCCCACTGAGACTTCCCTTCCAGAAGTGCATCCAGCACTGCTCGGCTTGGCTCTCCGTTGGCTGCATCATTCCCACTCACAACATAATAAGATGCTCGAACCCGCTTGAAGAACTCTGGATCTGTGTTCTTCCCACTGCAGTGGTTGGGGATGTAGGCCAAGTCCACATAGACAGGTGGACCCATAGGCACAGACAAACTGCTCTTAGGACTATTGGAAGCTTTGGAAAAAAGGAAACAAGAGGCTATCAAAACCCTCCTGCAAGGGACAAACACTCAGATTAACACCGAAGAACTTGGATTCCAGAAAGACTTTTCCATTGCAGCAGTGAAGTTGAGACTTATCCACACTCCGCTGCTCAGAGGTGACCTGGGTGCATTTCTTGGCCAGTGCTCTCAGAGATCTTAGAAGGGAAAGGAAGTTCTGCTATTTTTTGGGGAGGGATTGGAAAGCTTTAGGATCAGAAGCTTTTTTCTGGGGAAGGGAATAAAAAATCTCCATTATTAACTTTTGCAGAGTTGTCATCCCGATTAATATTCGGTCCTAATTTTTGTTAATAACCTACATTTGCTTAAACACATACACACACCCCCTCCCCCATTCTGATGGCCTTTGCATGCTATCCCAGGGTATTACAGTAGAATTACCTTCTTTCTGGAAGGTCCATCCTGGCTTCCTGCCAGCCCTGTGAATCGCTGCTACTCCTAGGACTACTGCTCTTTCATATCAACCTTTTGTACATCTCAACCTTATCACTGCTTATAACTTTTCATGCCTGACTGGGAAGACCTGTTCTCCGTTCTGCTGTGTTTGACCCAGTGCTTTTCTCTGTGTTAGACCTATAGTGACAATGCATTTTTCAGGCAGGATTTCTTACCGGGATTTGTTTTGATGCCATTAACAAGGCTCTTGCCAGGGTTGCTGTGACTGCTTCGGGATAACTCATCCTCTGGCATCAGCGTGCTACGTGGTTTGGGCTTTTCTCCTTCTTTTTTGGCAGTGACAGATTTTGGAGATTTGTCCGATGTCTGTTTCACAGGAGTGGGTGATCGTTTCCCTTTCACTTCTAATTTCCGGGCAGGTGAGGAAGATTTGGGTTTGCTCAAAGGCTTCCTCACACCTTTGTTCTTTTCTTTTATGTCTTTCTTGGAAATTTTATCAGTTCTGCTCACGCTTTGCTCATTTAACAACATATCAGGGTCTACCATGCAGACATCAGGGTGAGGAGGGTGGGGATGGGGATCTAGCATTGGAACAGGCTGAGGATCATGGCTGGGCCTAGAACTGGCATGATGAGCATTCCCCACAGCTTTGTCCACGGGGAGGAAATCAGCGTCTTCATCCGAGTCCATGTTGGCGTCTGCTGTGATGGACGGACACTCCTCAGTCTCGGGCGGGACGTCCGAGTCCGACTGGGAGGTTCCCGAATCGCTCACCGACGTCGGAGGGGTTTCCTCCACTGTGGCACCTTGCATGGGACTGCTCCCAGCCTGGGGCGGCCTCCTCTGCACTGAAGGGTGACCCTCCTCCTGCGACAGGTCACTGTCTTCAGAGAGCTCGTGGGGGCTCGGGTTGATGAATGAGGGAGAGAGTTCTCCCTTTCTCTGCTTGTATTCACATGAGGAAAACTTCTGTCCACAATCAGAACTGCCTCCTAAATGGGTCTCCATGTCATGAGAAGCATCTCCACAGTCCTCTCGTTTTTCACCCCTCTGCACATCTGAGAAAAATGGCTGGAAACTGTTTTCAGGGGACATCAGAGAGGAAGGACGGCTTTGCCTCTCTGTTTCCTCTTTGCCTGCGCACGGAGAAAAACTGCTGTCAGAATTGGGATATGTTTTTTCATCTTTTGCCTCTGCTGCGTGGTATGTGCTTTGGAAAGCTGGCAGACTGGTGCTCACCTCTGTTGGACCATTGGCTGTGGTTTCATCTTGGTGCTGATGATAAGAAAATGATGTCAACACATCAGGGAGAGATGTCAGTGGCAATGGCTGTTCTGCAAATTGTGCCTTCTGCTCTGGGCTGCTACCACAGCGCTGCTGCTCTTGCTCTGCACGCAATGGTGTGGGCTCTGAGCCCTGGCACTCTTTTCTGCGTGGCAAGGTGTGGTCACCCATGCCACAGTGAAACGGAGATCCATGATCTTCAGCAAAGACAAAGTCAGCTGTATGTATTTTCACAGCATTATCTGGAACCTGTGGAGACATATCCCAAGCACTCCTGGTACCTGCTTCCACTCCTGCACCTGTGTATGTGGAAAGCATATGGGAATAAAAACTCTCTGCTGTAGTCAGCATCATAGGAGTGGTGGCTTCAGATGAAGGTTCCTCTGACAGGCTGGAAGAGTCATCTTTCAGCTGCTGCTGGGTGACAGGCTCTTTCTCCACACCTTTGGACAACACCTTGTCTTCTTCATATGGACTCAGTGGTGAGAATTTAGGAAAAGATGAGTCAAGGCTGCTGATTTTCTCAGAAACCTCCAAGTAATCATCTTTGTTTCCCTGGTCTGAGAGCAAAGCACAAGGAGACTCTAAAGAAAGAGAAATATCCCCTAAACAGCTTGCTGAGGTTTGCTTATGTCTGAATGTGCTGGCTGTTTTGCTCTTTCCTACCAGGGAACTTTCAAATCCAGAAGAGCTATCCATCCCTCTGCTCTCTCCCCTCGGGCCCTGTTCGTGTACCTCTGTTTGTTTGCTGGAAGCAGATTTCAGGTATATGGCTTGCTCTTGGCACTCAGAGGCCACTGCTGCACTTGGATCATCTGCTACCCAGAAATGGGATTCCTTTGTGGATTTTTCAGCAACCTCTCTCTTTTGTGAAGAATCATGGCAGATTTCTGAAGTTCGCTCAGCTCTGTCCATGTCTGCCACGTAACCAGCAACATATGTCTCCACAACAGCAGCTGATGCAGCTGTCCTGCTTTCATATTCCTCTTGCCAGCCTGGACCAGAGGGAGAAGAGGCAGCAGAGCTGGGTGAAAGGGGCTCCGGACATCTGCTGTGCAGGAAGGGGTCTGGGACAGGGAACTTGCTGAGGGCTGAGATGCCTGCAGAGACAGTGCCTGCAGCTCCAGCGGGGCTGTGCAGTTTAGACTCCTTTTCAGACTTCTCCTTAGCACCTTTTTCTAGCTCTGAGTCACTTGCACTTTCTTCCCCTCGACCTGCTTTCTCATAGTATGTATCTTTGGGATTTGGGATTTCAGATTTCAGGGACAAAGATACCTGCTCCTGGCTAGACAAAATTATGTTCTCATCTGGACAACCAGCATCAGTATAGGTGGATGATTTTCCTTGATAAAAGGTGTCAGTTGTGATGGTGGGAGAGGCAAATGCTGCGCTCGCAGATGATGGGTGCAGTGCAGAGTCCAGTTCTCCTGGCAAAGCAGAAGACACACTCAGTTTTTTTTGTCCTTCTGATGTCCTAGGCTTCCCTGTTTCAGACAAGGGCAAATACCTTTCATGGATGTCTCCATAGTCAAAGACTGAATCTGCTTTATCCTTAGGGGATGCTGGAGATGACAGTTCCTTCTCAGCAGAGGTATAAAGGCAGGACTCTTCTTCCTTTGCAGACACATGAAAATTTTGACCTTTTTGAGAGTTCAGTGCTGTCACTGGCACCTTGTCAGTGTGACCTGGGCTGTGTGCACCCATGGCTGTGAAGGGGGAGGGTCCCACTCCAGACACAATTATCTTCTCATAGATGTCAGCATACTTGAAACTTCTTTCATCAGGGTAGGGAGTTGGTTCTCTTTCTTCTGGTTCTTGTCTTATGGAACTGCCACCACCTCTCTGTGTGCAGACCTCTTCCTCATAGGAATAAGGCTCAGGGGAACTCCTGCAATAGGTCTCTGGAGGATACACCTCTTGGATGGTAGCACCCACAGCCCCAGCACAGCTCACAGCATCACTGCTTTTTTGACATGGGCCTTGTCCTGGAGGGGAGTGTACACACTGCCCTGTCAGCTCAGCACTCCCTTCTGTGGACTCTGCAATATATTCTGCTGCTCTCGTAGATTGCAACAGAGTAGATGCTGCTGCTGCTGTCTGCTCTTTTCTTCCTCTAGAGTCATACAGATCCTCAGTGGATTTGCAGTCATCCTCTTGCCTGCTATCTGACCTGTATTTGCAATCTGTTTTCTGATACAAATCACTGATGTCTGATTTCTTCTCAGCCATCTTCGGTGGGACATCCTCCCACAAGGGTGGCTTGCACTGATCTACCTGGCAGGGCCTCTCTGCTCCTGGTGGTGCCTCAATCTCCTTTCCCACTGCAGACAGGGGAGAGGTTGTCAGAACTTGGTCTAGTGACTTTGCATAGATATCCAGGACAGCTTTCTCCTCATCATCTAAGCAGGAGCAATCTTGTTTAGAGGTCAACAACAATTCTTGCCTTTTTGTGTTTCCAGTTAGAGCTTTGGCCTGATTTTCCTCACCAGGGACATACTGAGGAGATAGAGGAGAACCTTTCCTTTGTGTTCTTTCTGGGAGAGTGATGTCAGCAGGAATCACATCCACTTTCTTTGTTTCTGATGTAGGTTTAGCCCCCTTCTGCACATCTTCTTTGTAATCAAATGACTCCATCTTTAAACATTCAGTTTCTGCTTGCAGTAGCATGGGTTTGTCTTCAGCGTGGTGAATCTCCTCATCCTCCTCACTGGGTAAGTGCCCTCCTCTCCCACTGTCTCTCCCTTCCTGAAGATACCCAAAGGCAGAACCCCAGGCTTCCCTTTCTGTTCCTCTCCAGGTATGGCTGCCAGGCACTGCAGGAGAGAGATTCTCCTCCTTTCCCATTTTAGGAAGGGATTTTGTTTCAAATTCGGGTACCTCATCCAAGAAAGTACTCTCCCTCTCTTCGTCGTATCTCTGCCGCCTTCCCTGAGCAGGGACCTCTTCTACCTCTTCTGGAAACCACACCTTCCTCTCATAACTTAAATCTTTCATGCAAAACTTTTCCATTTCTGGAGATTTTTTTTCTTGAGCTTCCTTGGACCTGCAAGATTTTATACCTTCAGTAGAAATGTGTGAAGATGTTTTATCTTCACTTGGGCTAGATTCTGTAAAATATAAGTCCTTTGCATCTGGGGATACTTCCTGAGAGTCCAAGCCTGCATTTCTTCCCCTCAACAGGCCCTTTTCTGATGCAGAAAATAAGCTACTGTCATCTGGAGACATTTCTTCAGCTGAAGAATCTCTGGGTGACGTGTCTTTAACTGAACTACTTTCTGGGCAAGGAAAAGATTTGGATGTTTCTTTCAGTTCTTTGGCAGAAATTTCCAGTGATTTTTCGTATGTAGCTGGGCTCTGGTCTGTGAAACCCATGGATTTCAAAGCTTCTGATGAGAATTTGTCAGTGTATTTGGACATAGTTTTTTCTTTTGCAGATATCTCTTCCGTGAAACTAAGAGCTTTGATGTCTTCTGGTGAAATTCCTTTAATAAAAACATCTGAAGATATTTTCCTGCTGGGACTCTCAGTGAGAGAAATGGATTTGGTCTCTTCTGGGGAAATATCTTCAAAAGAAACATGAGATGATTTCTCTTCTTCTGAGGTGTCTCCAGTGAAATACAGCAGTTTTCCTTCTTCAGCAGCAACTCTCTTAGAAATATCTGAGGACTTTTCTTTACCAATCCTTTCTTCTGTAAAAGAAGGTGATTTGATGCCGTCTGATGAAAATGGCGAAGATTTGTCATTTTTAGATTTGCTTTGGCTTGTGAACTGTGGAAGATCCACATTTCCTTGAGAAGTTCCTGTGGCTGCAAATGGCTCAAAGGACAAGTGTTTTGGAAATCCCATTAAACTTTCTGTCATGGTTTTAGTTCCTTGCTCTTTTTCTGGTTTGGTGCTGGGACGCTCCTCATCCTCCCCAATCACCACCGTGTCCTGCTTGTGGTAAGAGAGCCAGGGCAGCTCCTCCCTCCTCACTGCTTCTTCCTGTACCTCCTCCTCAGGAGACACTGGAACATCACTGCTCAAAACCAGTTCATGCTGCACAGGCCCAGGCACTTCTCCTTCATGTCTGGATTTAGCCACAGATGCCTCATCTTCTCTGAGAGACTCACCCTTGGCTCCCTTCACCACAACAGAAGTTTGGCCTTCCAGTTTCTTGGCAGCAGCATCTGTTTGTTTTTCAAATAGATCTGAATCTACTGTTTCCAGCTTTTCCTCCACTGGCGACTGGTGGAAGGGTGTGTGCCCTGCACTGGTGGGGCCAGAGGGAGTGGGCGAGGCCATTTTGACCGTGCTGTCATCGGGACTCGTGCATCGCTCTTCAGCCTCTGCAGAGTCAGCCTGGGAAAGTGCTGCCTCTTCAGTGGGTAACGGCATCACCTGTGTGGGAACACTGATTATCACATTATCAGGGCATCCTTGAGGAGCAAACACGGGGGCGTTGTAATGCCCTCTGAGTTTCTCAGGCATCTCAATATTTGGAGTCCCATCTTCTTCATCTTCTTCATCTTCTACCTCCTCATGAAGGTCCTTTTTTTGAGTTTCCAGTTTCCTCTCTCCTTCTGCTAATCCATGGAAATCTTCAGGGGGTGGAGATTTAAAACATTTGTCTTCCTCCAAGGATGATGTGGGAGAAATTGTGCCAGCAGAGGGAACGTAGTCAAGACCTTGGGTCGCTTCAGTCCGAGAGGAGGGCATACTGTTTCCTGTGTCCAGAAGTAAAGAGCTTTTCCCAGTCTCTTCTGTTTGTGGTGCTGTTATGGATGCAACAGATTGATCCTCTGCTACTGACGTTGCAAAAGATGAAAGCTTGTCACATTCAGTAATGGAGGTAGCAGAAGAGATGTGTTCCTCCTCAGCTAGAGGTGCTGCCACAATGTTTGTAGGATATGCCAGGATTTCAGACTCCTGGCCAGCATAGCCCTTGGCTGAAAGGTCAGCAGGAGGCATGGCCTGTATTCCATGTACTGCTTCAAAAGAGCCTGGATGGTCAGGAACAGAAACGTTATAGGCATTGACATCATACTTCAAGTGTGGGATCCTCTCTTCCTGTTCATCGTGTATTTCTTCATCAGAAATGGTCTGCTCTGTTTCTGAGTAGCCAGGGATAGTTTCATCTTGGATATAGGAAACGTGTTCTGCTGTTGCTCCTGGTGGGACTGGCAGGCTGCTCAGATATGACTCTTCCTTTGTTACATCCTTTCCAAGTAACTTGGTTTTCTCATCCCTGAAACTAAATTCTCTTTCCTTCTCTGTAATGCTAAACAGTTTGTCCTCACTATCATCCTGCCTCAGCCCATAGAATTCTCTATTCTTCTCCACTTTATCCTCTGCTTTCATGTGCTGTTCTTCCTTTTCTTCCAGTTCTGCCTTTTCTATCACATCTTCTCTCTTTTCCTTCTCATCCTCTTCCTGTGCCTCTGTCCCCTCAATATACTTTCCACAAGTTTGTGCTTCCCTCTGTTTTCTGTCCAAAGAGATTTTCTCCTCTTCCTCCTTTTCTTCCTCTCTGAACACTGGTGGCTGAGCAGCTTTTGCCAAGAGGTCTGCATGTGATGGTAGGTGTTCTTTGTCAGGAAACATCTGAATGTCCTTGCCCTGCTCAGCTTTTCTCTCCCAGTATCTTATGTCATGGTTTTCATCCATTGTTTTTCTTTCATCCTCTATTTTTTCAGCAGGACCTCCTTTCAGCTCCCACTGATGGACTGCCATTTCCTCTGCTGGTGATTCTTTTTCCCTGTCAGTAGTAGTAACTCCCTGATCAGGGGTCTTTCTTTTTAAAATCAGATCCACTTCAAGGTTACTCTGACCACTCATATCAACAGAGTCTTCTATTTCTGCTTCAGGTGCTCTCATAATCTTATCACTAACCTCCGTATCAGACAGTTCTTGAGTCAGCTGCAAGGCCCCTCTCTCCTCCTGCTTCAGTTCATCAAAGTCCTTTGTAAGATCTTCTGGTGAAGACAGGACTAACCTCTGTTCCACTATGGATGTCTCTCCTGGATCCACTTGTACAGGTGCCTTCTCCATTGGTAATGTCTTGAGGTCAGCAGGTGCCTTTTCAGGTTCTTTTTCAGGTTTTACTTTGATCTTCTCAGTTTTGAGTCTGCCGGGAAGTTTTGCCTTGTACAATGTTTTTCTTACTTCTGGGGTAAATGGTTTCAAGTCTGGTTTAGAAATTTTTTTGAGCTCCGGTTTGTTTTCTTTCTTTTTATCATCTTTCTTTGAATCTTTTTTCTCATCTTTCTTTCCATCGTCTTTTTTTAAGTCCTTTTTCTCCTTCTTAATATCTTTCTTTTCTTTGTCTTTCTTCTCCTCTAATTTGGATACTTTCTCTTTGAGATGCTTTTTTCCAACCTTGTCTTTTGCCAATTTTCTTTTCTCAGCTTTGAGAGCATCAGTTGTTTCTGTCTTCATCTTTTCATGTTTAACAGGTTTCTCAGGAGCTTTCTCTGTGTGTTCTTTAACCTTCTTCTCAATTTTAGCATCCTTTACAACTTCTGGTTTTACTTCCTTAATCCCCTCCTCAACTGCTTCTTCCTTCTTGACTTGCTTTGTCACAGACGGCTTGGGGGAAGACTTAAGACTCTCTTTACTGTCAGTTCTTTGTTTAATTTTGGTCTGCTTCAGCACAGGTGGAGGTATTCCAGAAGTGATATCTTTCTGAGTAGCCACTGGGTACCTCAGAAAATCCAGGTGCTTGAGTTTCTCAAGACCTTCCAGTATCTTATTCTGAGGAGCATTTCCAGGAAACAAAACCCTTACAATTTTCTCTGTTGGGCTGGCTGGTAGCCATACCACTAGGGCTGTGATAGATGTGAGATAGGGAACAGAAATTTCACCTTCTTTCCCGCTTGCAAGAATGATGCCAGTTTTTGCTTTACTATTGCCAGCCCATTTCTGCATTAGAAACTGCATTTCTTTACTGTCCTTGACAGGGTTCAGTATATACATGTCCAGCTTCCCCACTCCCATTTTGTGGAAGAGCGTGATGGGCTCGATGGTGCTGCTCACCACCCTGTAGAGAGGCTCAGCTTTAATGCCCAGCCTGCTGAGATACTGCAGGGTCATACATGCTTCTTCGATGCTCCTCTTGACTTTCATGGAGGCTTCAGGCATTTTCAGCTTTTCAGGAACATTAAAAAAAACCACCCCTAGCTCAGGAGAAATTAGGTTCTTCATCCAGTCACTGTAGTTGGTCGAGCCCTGGGATTGTTCCTCCTCTTGCTCAGCAACTTTCCTCTGCAGCAGCCCATTGATGCCGGGCAGGTTGTCTGCACCAATGTGGGTGAGCAGGATGGAGTCAATCCTATCCAGGTGCCTTACCAGCTTCCAGAAGCAGGATTTCCTCTCAGAGCCACCATCCACAAGGATGTTAAACCCATTGACAGCAAAGAGAGCAGAATCACCTCTTCCCCCAGGGAATATGTAGCAGCAGGGCTTGGAAAGCTTCAGAAAACCCCCTGAGGTGGGTGGCTCCAGGAGATCAAATGGAGATGGCACGTCAACTGTCTCAGAGACATATTCTGCAAATTCAGACACGCCATCCATTTCTGGCAGAACTGGATCAGGATTCAGTTTCAGATTAATAATGTCCTGAAATCGAGGATGCCCAAGGTTGCTCCAGGCTCCTTCTCCCGGGCACGACACAGTAAGAGAGGCCTTGGTATCTGAATCAGAGTTGCTGAGAATCTGGGTGACCTAATGAGATAAGCACAGACAAATGAAGGTCAAATAGAGCTTTGAGACCTACACAGCACTTTAAAAAAAAAAAAAAAAAAAATAGCAGCAGCTAGTTAATGCAGAAATACTGAAGATACCGTGAGCACTTTACCGATGGGAGACATTGAGGGTAGACGAAACAGCCTGAAAGCCCAGGGAAAATCAATGCATAGAGCCATGCTCTCTTTTGACATTCTTACTGCTGATGGGCTGCTATGGCTTCTGACTGCTGGGTGTGTACTGTGACAAGATCTCGGGAAAGAAAATAAAAACAGGAACCGCTGTGTCCACTGTCCTTACTTCTTCTTGTTAAGTCTGGGATATCAGTCCCTGGTTTGGGCTCAAAAGTAGCAGTAGGTTCGGTTTTTTTTGTGATTTGTGAATTCTAATCCTGAGAAGACCTTTTCAATGCTAAGTGTCATTGGCTGAACTTAGCCTCACTCACTAGGCTAGTCAACCACTATAGAGTATTTTGTGCAGTTCTAGTGACATAGGACTTGCTTTTTTATTTAGATTAATTTGCTTTCCTGGGACCTATTTTGAAAGTCTTGACTCCATCTTTGCTACACATACTGGGTTGGGGACATGCCATGTGATCAATAAGTCGAATAAGGTCCACATAATTTCCAAGGCTCCTTACAGCTATGCTGAACATATATTGACCAAAGACGTATAACACCTCAACTTCCTAAGGATCTGAAATGAGATTTGCATACTTTACACTGTGTTCTTTTGCTTAGACAGCCCTTAAGTGACGAGTTTCTGTCCATTTACATGGATACCAGAGATAAATCAGAACAATCAGCTTTAATAAATGAAGCATATTTGCTGATGTAATTACAGCAATAATACTATGAATTGTTAAAGTATCATTCAGCCACTCCTGCAGCAACTATATATTCAATCAGACAGAGACATTCTGAACAACACAATCAGTGGAAACAGCTTCTGAAAAACCAGAGTAGCATATCTGTATCAGCAACGAGCACCAGCAATGTAAATCTCTCAGAAAAGCTGTCCTATATCTAGCTGAGATAATCAGCATTGGATCAGAGGTTCAGAGACACCCTGTAAGGTTTTCCAGGTCTCACTGGACAAATCCCTGACCACACTTGCCTAAATTCAGTGCTTACTCTGCTCTATGCACGATATTGGACTGCAGACCTCTCATGTGCCCTTCCAAACTGAATGATGCAACAATTCTGCAATTAAATAGTGACATTTATAGTTATGTCATCATCATGTAGTTACTTAATCAGCATTTTTTCAATCCCTCATCTAATGAACATTCTGAACCTTGTGAACTTGCCTGGTGGACTGACTGAGACATGAAGAGAAATACCCACATTTTCTAGGATGATGATGGCCTCTCTTGGCTGTTTTTGGAAGCTGCCCACAGTTATGTTAAGACCTGCTTTAAGAAATTTTGAGTGTTTGCCCCTGTAGAGCCAGTCTGGAAGGTTATTTCAACCTGAACACTAAAGGAATCACCCATGCCTGCACCTTGGAAAACTTACGACAGAGAGTTAAGGCAAGATTCCCAAGACAATAACATGAACTATTTATAGTATGCAATTTTTTGCTGGATTTCAAACCCATCTGTCTGCAAATCTGCCACCTGAAGGAGGGCCAGGCTGCATTGCTCTGCCGTGTACTCTGAGCAGGAGGGGATGTGCTGGATCACAGCTCACACTCACCTCCGGGTCCGACAGGATCTCGGCAAACTTCTGGTAAGTGAAGGTGCCCGTCTGCAGGACTAAGTCTCCTTCCTGGTCTGAGCTCTGACCACAGAGGATCAGTAGTTTGTGGGCTGATGAATCACACACAAGGGAGCGGATCTGTTACCATGAGACAGGGCTGCCATTAGAAGTTACCTGTACTCCACATCAGCACCCAGAATCCCAATCCCATGGACAGCTGATAACTCACATTATTCACAGATGGCCAAACCCTACGCTTTCTACATACAAGAAAGTTGCATATTGAAGAGGGGAGACACTGCTACTGTCTGCCTGACGGCTCCATGTCACATCAGAGTTACTGTGTATATCCTGGTTATTGGCAAGACCAGAACACCTGGCCTTTTCACCACACCTTGCAGCAGACTGGCAGCAGGTTTGCACTCTCCAGAAGGTGCAGAGTGTGATGATCATGACCTCCATGTCAAGCAAGGGCAGGAGAGCTGATGTGGACAGAAGTTAATGGCACATCTGGTCCTTACCTCAGACACAATGCTGTCCACATTAGGATTTACCAGGATCACCGTATCCAGGGTGTCACTCCGGTGATGGAGAGTTCTTTGGCCTGAGGAAAGAAAAGGGATTAGACAGGATGAGAGAAGCTGATGAGACAGCATCCAGCTACTGATGTTTTAGCCTCAAAAATTCCACTTCAGCATGGGTTTGATTGCAAGGCTTCAATTTGCATTCAGGACCCAATTTGATACCCAAGTCTCATAAAACAGGGCAAACTCTTTTCAACAAGGAAAGAAATCCTTCTTCTGGATCAGCACGCTCAGCTCCAACTATTCTGAAGTCCACAGCCCCAGGCACTTTGAGCTGCCTGCCTGTGCCAGATGGCTGTGCTTGTAAAAACTGGTGTAGACAAATTATCCCCTTCCAGACAGAAGTGCCTTGCCTCATCGCAGCTACCACAGAGAGGTGATCTGGCATTGTCCAAACCCTAGTTCACAGGGCTCTGTGAGCCAGTCAGTGGGTGCCCACTCAGCCTTCACTGGAGTGGTGCACCACTGCTAACAAGTCTCCACTCATTTGTAGCAGTTTTTTTTCTTTAATGAAGCATTTTTCTTTAATCCAAATGTGCACTCCTAAGCTGCTGCTATGGGAAGTACCTAGACAACAAGAATTTTCATTCTCCTGTCAGAGGCACAAATAGGAATCAAGACAGGACTCTGCTCTCTGTCTATGTTTAGGGGAAAGAAAAGGAGAAGCCAAAGAGTAAACAAGATCCTGGGAGTGTAAAAAGGCAATTTGTATGCTCACCCTGACATGGGCATTGTACAGATATTTGGCAAAATGCTACCATAATTCTAGGGCCCTATTAATTTTTTAGTCAGAAGGGTAGTGAGTGTGTGCCTCACTGACAGGCAGGACCAGAGCCACTGCTGTGTGCCCACATCAGACGGCGCTGGGATGCAAGACAACAGGCAGCACCTTCCTGCAGCACCACCTGGTCCCTGCAGGGAGCACGGAAGCTTTATGGTTACTGTCTTTGCTAACATCTACCTCTGGACATTACATCCACTCAACAAGCCAGGAACTTAGAACTTAACTGTTGGAATGTATAATTTATAGGGTTTAAGACTTTCATAGGTTTTAATCCCTCATATCGATTAGAAGTCCATAGATCTTTACTGAAAATGAACACCTATTTTTATTTCACGTCTTTCAGACAACTGTTGCTTGCTGACAATGTTCTTTCCATCTGCCACAACCTCCCATTGCCTCTTTCTAGGCAGATTTCAGTCCTTCTAAAACAGCTCTATCAATCTGATGGAAGGATAGGAAGGATGGGAAGGATGAAAAGATGGAGGTTGGAAGGATGGAAGGATGGAAGGAAGGTCAACATTCAGCATAGCTTTAAATCAAACTCACCTAACCAGAATGTTTTACTGGCAATTAGCCAGACAGATAAGCCCAGAAGGTAGCTTTCAGCCCAAAGTGAGCCAAGATCTCGGCAGAACTATTTGTACTCGACATCTCTAGCTGCTTTCTGAACTTGTCGTTCAGTTTGGCTAAAATTGTCTCTTCAGGCTAAACCTAAACCATCCCTGTGCAAAATGCACTGAGTTCAGTGGCATTTCTGGCACTTGATGTGGAATAGGTATATGGCTGGAGACACTGGGAAGCCAGTCCCTGTGCACACAAGGAAGGCTGCAAGTGAGCCACGGGGAGCAGGGTGGGAGGAGGCACAGGTGAGGAGGGCCCAGGAGGTGTTCTGGGACATTCTGTGCAGCCAGAAGAAACAAAACCCCAGTCACCCTCGAGGCAATGATAATTGTGAAGGCATTGCTGATGTCCCAGAAGTGCTCACAAGGAGCACCCTGGTTCCTCAAGGATCCATTGTGCAGCGTTCACACAGCTCCCCCACGCCAGCACCTCGTCCTGCTGCTTGGGGCATCCAGAACAGAAGTGATCTGCCCCCATTTTTCAACATTAATACTGGGGTAAAGTGACACAGCCTCTGCCACCTTGGTGCCTGCACACCCTAGACATCATTTTAGCAGTGGCTACCCACATCACGTGGGGAACACGGCCTGGTGCAGAGCACCAACACCAGCAGCCTCAGCCTTGTGCCACACGTCAGGGAGGGCTCTTGGGCACAGTGCCGTCACCGTGGCCACCTGTGGGCATCTCTCCAGTCACCGAGTGCCCGGGCACTGCGGGGGCCAGGCCAGCCTGTGGCTGCCAGCCGGGCAGCACTGGTGACAGTGCCAGCTGCAGAAGCAAGGGGCCCATCTGCAGCACCAACAGGCATGAAAACACAGCTTCTCGCTGCCTCCCCGCGGTGCTGTGAACAAAGCCTGGCTGTTTGCATTCTGCTGGCAGCCCCTCACCCCACGGGGAATGTCCCCTGCATGTGGGGAAGGAAGAGAAGGCCCAAGCTGCAGGGCCAGCAGTTGCTGGCAGATGGGAGGGATGAATGGGGAAGGACTGAGTCTTGTGAAGGGCTGTGGGGATGATTAAGGGACTAAATTGGTTTCATACAAGGTGAGGCTGAGTGTGAGGGAGGGGTATTTTCAATATGAATAAATAAATACCTGATGGGAGGGAAAGAAGAGGAAGTCAGGCACTCTCAAGTAGTGCTCAGTGACGGGATGTGAGGCACAAATTAAGGCACAGGCAATTTCATCTGAACACAAGAAAACATTGTTTTTACTGTGAGGGTGGTCAAATACTGGAATAGGTTGTACAAAGAGGTTGTGGAGCATCCATCCCCAGAGATACTAAAACCACAGCTGGATACAGGCCTGGGAAACCTGCCTTTGCTTACCCTTCTTGAACAAGTGTAATTGGACTAGACAATCCCAAGAAGTCCCTTCCAGCCTACAGTTTGCCAATTCTGTGACATTGTGAAGCACTGCAGCCCTCCAGAGCTTTGCTCCTGACATGCTGTGGGGCAGATTCCCTCTCTTCAGCTGCAGCAGTTGATTCTCAGGAGGATACAGGAGCAGAGCTGTACAGACAGGCCATTTCCAGAAACACGGACTCACTGCACACACCTGTGCACACCAACACCCCAAGCAGTTTCTTAACTACACACAGTGCCCTAACACGGCACGGCCCAGCCCCTGTTCCCCCAGGCCGGGGCCGTGGCCCTCCCAGCCCGGCCCGGCCCTCCCCGGCCCAGCCCAGCCCGGCCCGGCCNGGCCCAGCCCAGCCCTCCCCGGCCCAGCCCGGCCCGGCCCAGCCCGGCCCGGCCCAGCCCAGCCCGGCCCGGCTAAGGGAACACACACGCCCAGGGCCTCTGTGAAGCCAAGTGCTAATCAGGCGAGGAGCCCTTTGCTGGCCACTTTCCCTACGCAGCCTGCGGGGGCAGCTGCACAGACAGAGGATTTAAACACAGCCTGGCACAGCGTTCCTCTTGCTAACAAAAACCATGCGCACCAGAAGGGCGTAGCAGCGTGACTGACATTGCAGACATGGTGACTGGAAGCTCTTCAGGTCACTTCCAGGTATTTGTCCTTATTAGAGCTCTACCACAGTGAAATGCATGCCTGGAAATAGCAAATGAGAAAATCCCTCCATTCCACTGACCAGTACAAGGAATATCCTTCTCAGGCTCCTGAAGACTGCAGTCTTCAATTTATCTGGAACAAATATCTGGACACAGCTCATCTCCAGGGGCATTCTGAACACAGATTCCTGATCCTGTGCAGCCCTCTCCAACTACACTCAGAAGCTGCTACATTAAATAAACCTCCTCTCCTTGGCAGCATTGCATTTCTCATTTTGTATGAGCCCTGCTCTGTGTGTTCAGGCACGTTCTGATTTCTGCAATCGTCCCTGTCCATGTGCACTCCCAGGAAACGTTCCCATCCATCGTGTCCCCACCAAGGCAGAAAGCCCCTGGTCTTTACCACTTGTTCCTTCGAAGGAGAGGTTCTTTAGTCCCTTGGAACTGCTGTCATCTATCCCTATGGCCACTGGGATGAGCAAGAGCAGAAGTATACAAGAAGGAGCACAGAAGATTCACAGAGTGTATTCATTAGTGTATTTTCTGTATTATTCCCCACCCTATTTTTTAATGCATCATAATATAACCTAAGATTAGCTTTGCACCAAAAAAAGATCTTCAGTTAAGGTGACAGTGACATCCAAATTTCACCCTGCCATGAAACTAATGAAACTCTTTTAGGGAGTCTAGAAGGTTTAATTTCTGTAGTGTGTTTGATTTTGCTTTTTTTGACTATGAATTTAATGGACACCATGACTGTGCAATTTCGTTGCTGAAGCTCCTCACAGACTTTTCTAGATCTCAGTAACTGTGTCATCTATAAATTTAGCCACCCCCATGTTTCTTCACTGTTACTGTACTGATCAACTTTGTATTAAGTAGTGGCAATCATGAAGCTGTTGTACTTCACCTCTGGATGCTGCACAAAGATGACCATACATTTGTTTGCTAACTTGTTTTCTGTCTTTTAAGTAGTTGTGACTCGTGGCATTACTTGCCTTTTACCCACACCAAGTGCTTGCTGCATAACTTGTGGAAACATTTAAACATATGGAAAGATTTAATACACAAACACACCTCATTCACAACCACAGTAAGGTTTCAGAAGAGAGACAGGGCATTTGCCTTATCCACAAAGACCACATTACCTACCCCTGTGCAGAAGTATCAGCACCCTCACCCCAAAGGCCTGCAGAAGACACATACAGCTCCTTGCCACAGGGCAGCCACCCATGGGTGCCTCCTCCTGACCATGGAGGCACTACACAAAACATCCCAGAGGTGCTGAACAACAGCTAATCTGGCCTGGAGGATGGATTTCCATTAATAACACTGAGGTGGCCTTTCAGGATGTGCAGCTCAACTCCTGAACTAATGGGAAGGGAGGAAAAGTCAGAATTCCTTTTTTTTTTTTTTTTTTTTTTTTAAGAGTATGTATAGCTGACATACTAGAAGAGCTGAGGGTACCCTCATTGCTGGTCACAGCATTCTCAAGAAGGGCAGCAGAGAAGTTGCTGATCTCCTTTCTCTGGTGATCAGCACTAGGATATGAGGAAATAGAACAAAACTGCATCAGGAGAGTTCAGATTGGACATTAGAAAAGGTTCTTCACCAATAGAGTGAGCAGTCTTGGGAACAGGCTCCCTGGGGAATTAGCTACAACACCAAGCCTGTCAGAGTTCAGGGGGTATTTGGATGATGCTCTTAGTCATATGGTTTAATTTTAGCTAGACCTGTGAGGAGCAGGGAGGTGGACTTGGTGATCCCTACAGGTCCCTTCCAATTAACATTTTCTGATTATGTGGCCCCTTGGGTGTAGAATTACTTTGGTCATGGCAGAGGATAGCAAGTGAAGAGCAAAGCCACACTGACTGCAGTGGGTATGAGGTAACCATTCAGGGCTGCACCTGCAAAGAGACAGAGGGACAGAGGACAGAGGAGCAGGTGCCGTGGGTTTAGTGCTCAGCAGTCAGGCAGAGAGGGCTCTTCTCTGGAGGTCAGGCTAGGCTGGAAGAAAGAACAGTGCAGGGGGGTAACTGTGACAAACAGGATGCCTGAGAGAGAGATGATCCTGCAACCAGACAGATGGCTGTAGAGACAGAAAAGGAGGTCATGCTGACAGCACAGATCCTTGTGCTCTGCTACTTGAAATGGCAGCACCTAAAGCCCCCGTAGCTGCAGAATAAATTCTGGGCTAGTCTGAGGAGCTGTCAAGGATAGCTATGCAAGATGCTGCTTGTTATTTTCTTTAATCTTTCAGACCATCAAATCCCAGAGGTCTTATTCTCTTAATCAGGACTGGAAGAACCACAGTTACAGCTCCCCATGCTGAAATCAGAGACCCAGTGACAGGGCAGCAGGACCCAGTTTCTAACCTTTGTGAAATGATGCCTTAGGTGAGAGCACTGGGTCATCTTTCAAGTGACTGTGCTGAAATCAGTCATGATGCTCTGACTGGTACAACAAATCAGAATGAACATAAGGGCCAAAAGATGATTAAAGGTCTGGCACATCTTGATGAGAGAAGTCAGGTGGGACTGTTTAGCCAAAACCTGTCTGATGGCAGGTGCAAATCTGGGCTGCAGAGCTCCCACGAGTTTGCCATCCAGAGGATGGAGTCTGCTTGTCTGACCACATAGAAATCAGCCCTTTCCCACCCAGGGTGCATTCTTTATCCCTCATTACCTCCCCCAGGCCTTCCCATACCCTTCCCCTCCTTTGTCCCTAAAATTATTTCGGCTTAGCAGGCTAGGTTCTACCTGTAAAGTGAACACCAATAGTACATTTATAAAAAATACAGAAGTTTCAGAGTCTGAAAATGTTATCAAGGCACACAAGCCACAGTGATTAAAAACTGACTCTTTGTCATTTCTGGCTGTCTAAGCTGACATGAACATCCCTCTTCAAGCAGACACTGTTGAAAAGACTCTAAGAAGAAGATCCCAGATATTGCTATGGCTCAGTACCTTTTGCTACACTTCAGCGAAGAGCTGAGCCTGAGACGACATGGTCATCCTGATATTTATTGAACAAAGTCCACCTCTGAAGACAGTCAAACCATGCACAGGGTTCTTAGAGTGCATATATTTGCATAATTAACATGAGCTAGTGCAAGCTGAAAGACTGCCATTTCCTTCACTCTGAAATTACATCATAACACTCAGATAGTAACTGACTCTCTCATTCTGAGGCTGTGAAGTCTCCAACTGCAGCTTCTTCAGTGCCAATGGAAGAAAAAGGATCCAGCCCCAAATGGTGTCCATTCAGAGAATGAAACAACGCAGTCATTCACCAACACTCCAGGACTGTACCAAGTACGGCAAGCCACAGCTCCTTGGGAGGGAGATCATAAAGACCAGAGGAAAAGGGGAAAAGGTTCTGCACTGAACTCTGAGCAGGGTCCTGCCTCTCATCCTGTGTGTGCAGATACGCAGTCCTGTGTCCACCTGCACCATGGACCCACTCCTCTGCCAGCCCAGGGCTGCCCCACGCTGTCCAGCACTGAGGGAAAGGGGCGAACGTGCCTTGCTGGAAGCAATCTCACACTGCCAGCACCTGAAGAGCACACAGCTCCTTTCTCCAGCAGGCAACCTGCACAGTGCACAGCTGGCAGATGGGACCAGCTCTGGCTGACCGAGACCGAGAAGCTGTGCCAGCTAGTGAGGTAGACTCAGGAGTTAAAAAATAAACACAAAGTTTGCTTTGGCAGCCAGAACACAGCCAACAACTGTGGATTCAGCATTCAGGTCCTCATGTGATGGTTCCAGATCAGGAACTCAAATACAATTTCTCACACCCCAGGGATGCACCTAGATGTGTTTATCACAATGACAGGACTTGTCCCATTCTGCTCCTCCTTACCATTTAATGGCAGTGTTGTGCCAGATGAGAGGAGACTCTCAGGCAAGGTAAGTAGAGAGACATGAGGTGAGAAATACAGCCAGAACTTGGCAGAAACCCCCCAGAAAAGGCTAAGAGAGATTCTGAGTCCTAGGTGGGTGGCTGCCATGCACACTGGTGCCTAACCACTGCCTTCCACAGCCTGAGGCAATGCAGCAGTCCCAACAATTCTGGGCACATCCTGCTCTTTGTTGCTTTTCCAGAGATGAGCAGAGCAAAGGGCTTAGCCAGATCACTGGGGATCACAGCAAAAGGGCTGTCTCATTGCCTCCTTCCCTCCTGACACAACATGTGATAGCTGCAGTAGCTATTGATTTTTGTAAGACTATTGGGAAAGTGCTGTAGGTTTAGCTTGCTAGTGTGATTCAGCAGCTGAGAATGATGAGGAACTGGCTTCAGACAGTGCTTTGTGGTCCAGCAGCAAGTGCTCTGCCTCTCATAGTCTGAAAAAGTCCACTATAAAGATTTATTTCATACACTTTCTATTTTTAGGTATTCAAACACACTGCAGAAATAGAGAAATATTTATTTGTCAATGGCTAAATCAAAAAAATCTATCCCCTTAAAGGGAATCTTCAGTGATTTTCTCAGAGAAACTCACTGTGGACCAGCAAAGGGAAAACATATTTTTAATGGAAATATGAAAATCATCTGAAAATTGAGAGGCAAGAAACAGCAGCAAAGTGCTGAGCTCCTGTCAGGGAGGGCCAGGGCAGAACCCTGTGCTGCCTGTGGAGCAGTGGAAAGCATCACCCAGGTCACAGACAGACCCATCTACAGGTCACAGATGCAACCAGGGCATAAAATGAGGGATTTTAAACTGCACCTACAAAAGAAGGGGAAGACAATGATGTTTGAGCAGGAAAATATAATAATATGTATGAGGTTTTATTTTTAGTGAAAATTTTAAAATGGTGTTTGATGCTTTTTCATACTGAGACATTGAGTCACACAGTTAAAAACACAGCACTACTCCAATAAAGTCCTGTGGATGGGCAGCAGGAGATGTGCCTTATCTGGGAGGACTGAATAAACAAAACACAGGAAAGTACAAAGCAGTGTGTAGGGAGAGGGAAGATAATTCAAACATCTTTATGAAGCAAAGCATTCTGTATGACTGAGAGCACACCAACTTCTGCCTGTTAACAAGGGCAGGTCTTCAGACACTGGCTCTGGCTTTAGCTAATACCCCAGCTGCAGACTGAGGGGATTTGGGGGTACACATGGCATACTGACCCCTGCTTCTATTTCAGTTACATTGAGGCTGAATAGAAGGTAGAGGAGCACCCTCTCCACCACACAGGCACTCAGGGTCTCCTGCTGTGTGGCTCTGTACCTGGAGCAAAGGGTGACAGGGATTACACCCAGCCCTGACAGGGAGCTTGGCAGTGCAGCACACAGAAGACTGAGCAGAGAAGCACACAGCACATGCAGGAGCACCAGGGGAGCCAGGGCAGAGCTGGTGACGCATTCTGTGCTCCTGTGAGGGCTTTACCTCAACCTTCCAGCCACAACACCTGCACAGTTGTCTTCAGGAGGACAAACAGGACAACCAGTCACAGATACACTTCCACAAAACACTGCTGCAATCCAACCCTCTCAGTGTAAAAGGAGCTGTGAGGTCCTAACACCAGAGAAGAAGAGAGCATCTGATTTGGGACAGAAAAGGCACAAACTTCAGAACAGCTCAGAGGCAGAGCACAAGCCTTAAAAGCTGCAGAACTCTGCAATCAGAGAACTTGCTTTAAAAAGCTACAGAGAGAAGACAGCATCAGCAAGACAGCTCCACAAAGGAAAAAAAGATTCTCAACAGGAACAGAGTGAAAAAGTGAAATTAATTGAGAACCATAGTAGGAGGGACAGAGAAAGGAAAAACACAGCAGTAAACCAGTAGAAAGAAGAATATCTCTAGGAGGACAGCAGTGAAGGAGAACAAGATCTTGTTTCTAGGAACATTGCTGAATCTGTCAGGATGGAGAGGGCTGAAGAATCTGAAAGTGTTCTCAGGTTTCCTTTTATGTATAATGCTGCAGATATTTCATAACTCACCTTACCATACCGTTACTGCATGCCAGGAGAACTGATCATGCTTAAAGTAAAAGCAGGCTCTGTGACATGACTGACTGCCTCCTGGGGATTTACTACAAAGGTGAACCAGCAGCAGGGCAAGAGAAAATGAAATATTCCTTAGGGTGTGGGAGGTTGTGGGCACTTGCCACATCCCAGGAGATATTCCTGCTAACCACTTGCCTGTGCTTCCCATCTTCCCTCCTCCCTGTGATATTTTCATGCCATCTACAGCTCCTCTCCCAGGCAACCTCTATTTCTATACCATAGCAACCATCTCATTGCTCCCTAATTGCACATACTGTCTCACTTTTATGCTAAGGAGCAATTTGATAGCTCAGCCATTTTAGAACCACAAACTGAAGATGCAGATATTCACTTTGGGAACAGTTTCATGTATTTCCAGAAGTTACTGCCCCTCAAGTAGAAGTTATACCACCACAGAGATAATGGATAAGGCAAGCACTTTAGCTTGCCAGGTGCTGGATTGGCCACAAAAGATGTTCTGTTCCCTGCAGCAGCTTTGCTGACTCATGCAGGCCTTGCATCCTTCTGCTGAGGAACAGTGTGTGGCATCCAGATGAATCAGGAATGACGCCCTGCACAGAGACATGGCCTCCAGCTGTGAGGAGCTGAAGCTGTGACTTCTTAACTGTCTCCAGCTAAATCCACAAAAGAAAACCTAAACACACTTTAAGACACCCTCTTATCTGGTGTCCACACTCCACCAACCTCTGGCAGACTTATTACAGCTGGTCCCTCTGGGAACCAAATCAATGTTTCCCCTTCCTGTGTCAGTTGGACTTCAGCTGGGAGCTGCTGCCAGTCCCTGAGACAGAGGTTCCACAAAACCACTCCCAGTGGCACTGAGGCAGATACCCTGTTCCAGATTGCAGACATGAAGACTCCTGTAAGTCGTGAAGTTGGACAGCTTATTATCTCTTAATAAGAATATGCATCCCAGAACACATGCTCTTACAACCAGAACATAGCACAGACTGAAGAAAACTGCATGTTTCTCCTACTTGAAAAGTACCTGCGTAATGCTGACTCTGACTGACTTGGAGGCACAGCTCATGATCTGATCTATTTCTCTCTTTTTTTTTTTTCTTTCTCAACTGATCAATATGACAAATAAACTGCCTGAGGCAGGGAGAACTTAATTGTACAACAGAGGGGATGGCTGCACACACAGGGAGGTAACTCTGAGATTTCCTCCTGTTTGCCTATTGAGGTGCAAAATTTCTGGCAAGAGAGTCCTGCCTCTGATTTACAGCAATTGTTTGGACTCTGTAAACCTCATTCCTATTCCATACCATTAACAGTGTCATTCCAAGTAGCTTTTCTTCTCTCCCTTGCTTGTTTTTAGGACGATCTGCTGAATGTCAGCCCTCATGAAGATACAGATACTAAACCAGCTGTGAACTCCGAGTGGCTGAGGTGGTTGGTGGAGCACAGGACTGTATTCTGCCAGCCCTTGAGAAAAAGCAGCTCTCCTCTGCCAACAGCTTTCTCTGTTGCATCTTGACTTTGCACTCTTGGATCTAGTTGGCCCTTGATAGATCCTCTGCGTGGTCTGGGTTCCTGGGACTTGATTTACAGGGTGGAGTAGCAATAATGAATGTGATACAAAAAGTTATTTCAAAGTTGAGAACGTCAAGGCCTCCTGTCCCTTCTGCCAGCAAACACAGGGCCTATTTAGCACTTGAAGGGAGAGGAGTTTGGAAGCAGCCAAGGAGGTTTCTAGTGGAGTAGTCCAGGCCATCTTCCTCTCGTGATACTGGTGACATGTCCACTCAGCCACTGTCTCTCACCAGTCTGCTTGAAACAAGTTCACTTGAGTCTTCTTTCATCTCAGGAGCCCCTGCTTCCCCATGCCACCCCATCTAGTCAGGTCCCTTTCAGCTTGCAGATTACAGAGCAGAATCAGGGACTGAACTTGCTAACCAGGCAGAATAAAAAGGACCAGGAGAGGTTTCCATCACCACAAACACTTCTCTCAGGACCTCCTGCTTGTTCAGCTCCCTCAGAGCCATGCAGGCACAGGAGCCTTCCTTGCTCCCATGCCTCCCTCTTCCCGAGCAACGGTCTTTGCCTTTGAGTGTGGACCAACAACAAGAAAGAAAAGCCATAACAAATAAAACTCTCACACAAATCTAGTAACCAAGAACCGGGCCAATACACATATTATGCTTATACCTATCACCTGCAAGCTGGTTCTTCAGAGAGATGTTACATGGGTCGACAGCACAGAGAGCCACTCTACCCAACACTTGACTGTTGTGCAAAGGGGTAATTTTTGATTGAGGCCATTGACTTCTTACATGGCTTGGGTAGTGTCTGCATTTCTGTCTAAGCACTGCAATTTAACTTATCTCTCTTAATCCATTTTGAGCAAGCTTTTCAGGACATAAATCTAGCCACCCAGAAGGTAAATCACGGACTTCTTGCCCATTTCTCTTCTAAGAACATCTAGAGTGCCTGATGACAGACCGACGTTCCTCAGACAATTTTCAAAAGGGAGGTACTAATGACCCTTTCCTTCTACTTTTTTCTCCTAAATTACTTAAAATTTTGACACTGGAGTTTAACAGAGAATGGATAGATGAGATCTCAGTGAAATAAAAGGTTAGCAAAGTGTAAAAGCAATTAAATTAATTTTTCAACTTGAAAGTCAATAGAGGAAGCCAGTTATGCTGCCAGGCTTTTTTAACAGTTTGTTTGTAGCTGTAGCATGTTGTGTAAAACAGCACTAAACTTTTACAGCCCCGAGGTAGGTTCTAGCTAATTGCCAAAGACTTCAGTGCTTCACAGGAAGGTGCATGAATGACAGTAACATGTGCAAAGAGACACAAATGTTATTCATTAGCATGTATTGATAACAGACATGCATATTGAATCCTACCCCTCTGTGATTTGCAAGTCTCCTTCAGCTGGCGATTCTCAGCCTTCAACTTCTTGAAGGAAATATTCAAGCCTTTACTTTCAAAAGCAAAGAAAGGCTTCACTAATTTCTTTCCAAATATTGACACTGGGATAATGCTGCTTTTCAGAAAAGCAGAAATTAATCAAAACTGTATTCCCTATTAAAAAATAAAACCAAAAAACAAGCCAACCCAGTACTATTCTATGTGTTTGAGAGATCGGTCGAGCAAGACTTCAAGGGCTGTCTCAGGAGAGCTAAGAACCTGCTGGCCAAGGAGATCAGTGCTCATGTTCATCTGTGAATAAAGCATCAAAAGGACAAAAATTTCCTGAAGAGCTGGATACATAACTACTTGTGCCATTAGTACTAACTTTTGAGATCCTGGAGAGGAAGCTGTGAGAGAAGAAAAACTCATCTAAAGTCACCACATGTAGAAATTTATCTCCATTTCTTTAGTGTGAAGCAAAGGTAAAAACAAGCCACAGAGCTTAGGCACAGCAAAGCATGAACTAGGGAAGACTGCTTTTGTGTGTCCACCCTGCTCTGTTCCACCACCACAATCCCAGCTTCCTCCACATTCCCTGCTGTCCACTGCCATACTAGAGCTCCTATTCTCAGCTCCACTTGTGAGCCAAAGCTACCAACTGTGCCAGGGGCAGCGTGCTCAGAGACAGCCACGTGCTGACAGCTGGTGTGCGAGCAGGGCGTGCAGCACAAACAGATGTGCACTGCTCCCATGAAGGCACTGACTCTCATCACTTGCCTGCTCCACCAACTTGCACAAAACTGGTAGAAGCTTGCTAATTTCAATGTTTTAGTAGAAGGAAAGTGTTTACTGCAAACACAGAAAGTGTATTTGTAAGAGGAATTCATACTGTGCACCCAAGCACCTCTAAGGGGATGGAGAAAAAAATAATACAAAGGAAGAAGTTAGAACCAAACTAGCTAATCTTTCCTGTCAACAGCTACTAGGCTGGTGTAGGAGTCCAGAAGTTTCGTGATTTTTTGGGAGGAAAGAAATATAAATCTCCTTTTTCCATATCAGTAAATTCTCCCCAGAATAGTTTCTAGGCATTCATTTTCACATAGCTTGTTCTCATTCCTCCCATACACAGTTTCTGGGCTGATGGAGACTCTCTATCACCTGCCTTTCTTCCCCAGGTACTTCTACCTAACTAACAGGCTGGAAGATACTCCCTATGTTCTAAACTAGCTACTGCTGTCGGGTCTCTGTGTGCTGACCAGACTGTCTGGACTGCTTTGGGCTCCCACAGCATCTCCTCTCAAGGACTGGAGGTCTCCCTCTTCTGCCCATCAGGGAGCAGTGGAAAGTCTGTGATGATGCCTGTAGCAAGCACCCCGAGCTCTGCCAGAAGCAGCACCCACTAAGATCCCCATGCTCAGATGCCTATCACGAGGATGTATTACTGCATCTTTATCTGCTTCTGAGTTTCTTCCTCCTTTGCAAGATGCATCCCAGGAGTTACCTAGGAAGGTCTGCGTCTGAACACGTACAAAGAGCACAAGCCACATCCCACAGAAACTCATGCTGAGGAACCACGCTTCTGTCCTTGCCCTGGTGTCCAGCCATGCCCCTTTGAGACACGCTGCACCTCTCGTTCACACACGTGCGGCTTCCCTGCTTCCACCAAAGAGCTGCCAATTGCTCACCACGCTTCTGTGATCCAGTTCATCATCCATTTACCACCACACCTGCTGAGGATGTTACTCAGGCATGTCAGCACAACAGACATGAGGAAGAGTGGCAAAAAGACATGACAGGAGGTGGACTGTTTTGTCAGGAAAGAAACTACAGCAAAGCTACACATCTCTATCTGCAGAATGGTAGTAGGGCAGAAGATCTCACAGCCTGGCCTTGCCAGATTACACGAAAGGGAGGAGGAAAGGGAGGGAGGCAAAAAAATGTGTCCCAATTCAATAACTACTTGCTGGAGAAATTGTAAGGACAGACACAGCGTCTGGATGCAGCCAACCAGTATGGAGCCATCAAGAAGACAGAGAGGGTACTGACCTTACACAGCAAAAGGGCCCCTACCCATCAGAAGAAAGAGAAATCCCTGTCATTCTGGAACAGTGCCCAGCCTGCAGGGCTTTTCACAGCAGAACCAGAGCGACTTGGAATAGAAGCAGCCTCGTCTCTGAGATCAGAGAGTTTAAACCGGAGCTTGTTTTTTCTGCAGTCACAAGCCAGCAGGCACCAGCTGCAGAATTTGCCGCAGTGTGTGTGTGCGTGCGTGTGTTTCTGCGTGTGTGAGTGTGCAGCAGCCATGCTCCTCCCCTCCAAGCTCACTGTGTGATCAATGACACACTGATTACAGCTCCCTCCTTTTTCCCCCTCCCTACATCACGGACAGTCCCAGTCTGATCACTCTCAGCCCCCTCTCATCTATATTAAGAAAGCTTTTGTTGGCATCACTACTGACTTCTTTTCATTGCTCCCTCCCTCGTGAACGAGGTTTTGCTGCTTCTCTTTTTCCCTCTTAGCCAAAACAACAGTGTCAGATATTCATGGTCACATACCCAGGTCTGTGCAAAGTGCCAAACCATGCTCTTGCTCCTCTAGTTCTGAACCCTGGTGATAAAAGGCCATATTTTGAAATACTTCAACACATTTCAGCTCTAGCATACAGATAATTTAACACTTTTAACAAGAAATTTGCTGGTGGTGACACTAATGAATGCCAGGAATGCCCTATTAAAATAGAACCCCATGTGTCTGTGACTGCAAAGGTGTCATCATCACACAGTGCCACTGGTAATGCAGGAAAGCTAATGGTAAAGAGACAGCTGGCCCCTTATCCGTCTGTGCTACAAGGACAGCACAGCAAGGTGATGGATGACAAAGGACTACAGCTAGGAAAAAGAAAACATTTTTTATTCTCATCTCTTAAGCACAAAGTCTCTGCTTATAGCCTACTAGGATGAAAATCAGCTCCAAGACTGGCCACATCTCTCTCTGCTGCCACAGAAAGGCTGCATCACTCACATTTTATGTGACCCTTCCCTTTTTCCTCCCCCGCTCACTGGACACATTTGGATGCTTTTTGGTTTCCTGTACTGGAAGAATGTAGTGTTGAGGAGCTTGAAGTCAGAGTTCAGCTACTTCAGGACTACTCATATGCAGGTGTGCAGCACCAAAGGAAAGAGAAATTGTGAAAGAAGACAGGCCCCGTATCTCTCTTCCATCAAATCAACAGCATGACAGTCCACCTTAACAACCCTCCCCCATCCTGTCTGGCATTAGCCTCATTCCAGCATCAGCACGGAGCTGAACGGTGATACAGACACTAATACTGCCTTTGGCCAAGGCTTGCCCAAAGGCAGCATCTGTGAGATGCCCTGTACCACCGCCTCCCTTCTCCAGCAGCACACCATCTTCAGGGAAGACTATAGTGGGATAAAACGTAATGCTGCAGGACTCTTTACATTCCTGACAGGCACAATACTTTCTCCGGATTCTTCTCTAAACCCATCTTCATACATCCTTCTCTGTGTTTGAGCTAAGGACACAAGTGCAGCGAACAGCTGAGCAGCTGGGGAATTTGGGTTTTGTTCCTATACTCGAGCACAAACAGCTGAGGAGGGGCAAGGTCCGCAGATCACAGAAATCCCAAGCTCCATCCGCAGCCACCTTCCCCTCTTGTTACTAATCCCCCTCAGCCCCCCAAATTCCAAGGAAATAAACCCGCACCCGCTACGACCGCTCCGCGCAGGTGCGTTTCCTCACCTGCGCCTCTGCCAGGGCTGCGCAGCCCCAGCAGCTCACCGGGACTGCGCACAGAAGCGCAGAGCCCGGGCAGGTCCGCCGGCCGTCCCCGATATCCCCCGTTACCTCCCCAGAAGGGCCCGTCCTCCCCGGCCGCCCAACGTCTTCCCAAGCAAAGAGCAGCATCCCAGCGCGAACAAAGCGGCGCCGCCGCCTCCAGCCCGCAACCTCCACCGCACCGGGGCTCCTCACTCCCCGCCGCCCCGGCACTTCTCGCCGCTCGCCCCGGGCCGGTGGGGAGGGAAGAGGCACCTACCATGCTGGCCGGGAAGCGGCGGCGATGGGCTGCCCCGAGCGCGGAGGATGCGGCGGCACGGCCCGGGCTGCGGCTGCCGTGTCACGGCGGCGGGGAGGAGCCGCTGCGGCCGCAGCCCGTGCGCTCGGCGCTTTAACCCTCTGCGCCCCGCCGAGCGCCCGCAGCGGCCGCCCCGGCCCTCCCCGCGGGCTCCTTGCCTGCTCCTCGCGGCTCTGGCTCGGAGCACCGAGATCCTGTCCCGCGCTGCCAAACACCCGACACGGGTCAAACCGCGGCCCGCGCTCCCAAACACCTGACATAGGTCAAGCCCCAGCCAACTCCAAACTCAACGCGGGTTTCGGAGCTGGCGAAACACTTTTCCCATCAGTCTCAGGCCGCTCCTCACGGAGCCCTCACGGGCTGCCAGCGGCGTGCTCCCCATCCCACCTTGGGCGCCTTCGGCTTAAGTGTCTCCGACTGGAACCTCACGTCAGACTCCAGCTGCCGAGCTGCTCCTCCAGTTAAAGACAAGCGACATGAACCACCCCAGCTACCCAGTCGGGGACGGATGTGCCTGACACCACACACCAGCACCGAGCTGCTCATGCACAGACACGGGTCAGCGGTGAGCTTGGACCACACTGGACTGACAATGAACGCGAATGAGTGAGGCAGGAATAGCAGATATTCGACCTCTGGAGACCTATTTCCAGCATATTTTCAGATAAATGTTTACATTGTTTTCTGAGAACCTGGTAACTTGTTTCCTAATCGGCATCAGCTCCAAGGCACTTGCAAATAATTGTGTCTCCTTGTTTCTGCTTTGCTGGGCTCAGGCATCTCAGTCCAACATTGGAATATACTGATTACTCCATGGTGTTCTAGTTGGCAAAAGTGATTTTTTTCCCCCCTCACAGCAAAAACTGAAACCATTCTCACTGCCCTGCTTGCCTTACATGTGATGCTGGCTTACTTCTAGATTGCAGAATTAACTGTGAAAGCTGGAGATGTCCTGCCGGCCCCACAGCAGGTCTCCCTCTCAGTGATTTATTTATTTATTTATTTATTTATTTATTTATTTATTTATTTATTTTTGACTGTCAGGCAATGGAATGCTCAGAAATAAAACTATCACAGAATTTTAAGTTTTAAAAATTAAAAAAACCGCAAACCAGAACCTTCCTTTCTGCAGCTTTCAGATTATGCCAATCAGTGGCAAATATCTGTAAACCTGAGGAAAAATCAATGCACTGGGTCAAACATCTTAGAATTCTGTATGTTTTGGACAGGTAACATAGTGGCATCTTCACATCCTATTTAAAAAGACCAAATATTGAAAATATTCTCAAAAGACAAACTATGAATAAAATAGCTCTATGCACAGTCCCCTGTGCACTACAATGGACATTCTTTGAAACATTATCAGTACCCATCATACTTGTCATCCCACTATTCCCAGTATAACACAAGCTGAAGAGTTTTGCATAGTCAGTGTGAATAAGGGGTCAGAAGTAAAGAGCCAAATAAACAGGTGGGGATGCAGATGACTGCAAACCAAATGTGCAGTCCCCTTTTTCAGCTTAAAGATGCACAAGGTGAGCAAAGAATATTACCTTAAAGGTGCTGCTATGTAGCAGTGCTGAAGACAAAGCAGGAGGATGTATTTGCTATTACTACTTCATATAAACTAGGCTTCTTAATATTTGAGGTGACATCATCCACCTCAGTGTAAGAACTGTCCAGGTGGGTAGCCCAGGGACAATTTCATCCCTTGGGCAGTTCTTCGGGTCTTTCCTAATAAACCCACAACACTGAGACATGTCTGTCTCTTCATAGAGCAGTGCCAAGGGTGCAGGAGGGAAGGGAGGGGGTTACACAGTCTGGGTCCAGAACTGACCCACGCTGGAAATTGCCCTGCCATCAGCAGAGTTTTCAGTGCACTCCTGAATGGCAGCTCCCACTGCACACCCAGGAAGGGCATATACCCCAGGCCATTTCATATAGTGACACACAACTCTGCAAGCCCCTTCCTTTTCTACACCCACTACAACAGTGACCAAATTTAGCCCCTAGCAGGATATTTGGAGCAGCAAGATCTCCTTCTGTATTGATTTTTTTTTTTAATAGCACCAAAATTAGATTTTACTCTCTCATCAGGACATTTCCTGATATTAGTAATTGTTTCAAAATCCTTTCCTATTAACACTCATGCGAGTACACTTTAAAGCATGAACTAGCCAGATATCCTTAAGTGCATTAAAACCTTTTTAATATATAAACAGACCAATTTGTTATCTTCCATCCATGATCTTATTTTACAAGGGAACAATATTGTTTCAACAATATGTCATGCTCTTTTCTTTTTTGCCTCAAAATACTTCTTTATAAGTCACAAAAAGTTTGCATCTTGAGGTTGCTATTGAGAATTTACATCAGAAACAGCCATCTCTGTGAAATTAATGTCTGAAGCTTGGTGCATCTACTGTCTCTAGTTTCCCTCTCACTTTCCGCCCTTAGTTACGTGTTCACACCCCAGCAAACTGGAATGCATATTTTCATGCTTTGCAAATGGATTTTTACAAAGCAAAAGTAATTTACGAGATATGGTGGGTTTCACAAAGCACAGTTCTTGGCATATGTGTTTGACCAGCAAAACACTTCTCCGAGCTGAAGAGGTTCTTAAAGCAGCTGCTGCCTTTACCATGCACCTGTTCTTTAAGGGCCCTAAGCAGGCTCCCACACATGTGTTTTTGAGGCAGCCCTCCTGCCTTCATATGACCAGGTAACAGTTGCAGATAATCTCTTCTTTTTAGCTTTTAAAGAAAACAACATTTAGCAATAAGCCTAAAAATAATTGTCAAAAGCAAAAGAAATAGGGAACAAGTAAGAAAAGCACTCACCGATTGTCAAGGCTTTCCAGTTCCTTAAAAAAGGACACTGAGCTTCTACCAGGAAGACCTAGACCTGTGATGAAGGTAATTTCCATTTCTTCAGTCCTTCAGGAGATCAGGAGATTCGTCTGACAGTTATGGAACCTGACAGACCAGGCACCAGGACCAGTACTGAGATGAGGCTCATTGAGGTTCAATTCCAACGACCACTCAAACATGAAAGTTTAAAGACACTATTATTCTCTGATGCAAGGATAGTTTTATTTCAGATATTGAATTAGAAGAGAGACGGGGAGTTTTTCCCTATTTATGCTAAAAAACTTCAAACCACTTTTTTCCATTTTGTCAAACTGACAACTATAGTTTGAAACAAAGATCTTGTCTTTGGGCTACTCCCTGTCCTCATGGCTTTGAAAAGGCCACAAAGCTTCCTGGGATGTTAGGTTAAGTTCCTTTCTGACTAGGATATGGAATTAAACATGGAATTAAACTGTTCAAAATGTGAACACTTATTTCATCACTACACACCTGAGCCAATATCACACTGACAGGAATGTCCTGGATCATAAATAATAAGAAGCTATAGACAGGGTTTTCCCCTAGGCCAGCATAGAGTCAGTTCTTAAAATGTTTTTCTGTTATTTTCAAATTTTAGGGTGGAGCCAGGGTCACATATCCATGTTTTTCTCTACTACGATGTTTAAAACAGTTTTATATAAATGAAGGCTGTATGTTTTTATGAAGTATGAATTCTCAAGAACTACAGCCAAAGCATAAGTCTTACAATGAGTCTAAAGGTCATGCTTCTCTGAACAAAAGCTCCAAGCTTTTAAGTCTACCATCTTAAGCTCAAAAACATGTGATTTTCTTAAAAACTCTAGGTCAAAGTCTTTAATAAGAAAATATATTCTAATCAAGAATACACTCTCTTCTGAAAGTCTTGGGACAAAGAATAACCATGGAATGACCCAGACATAGCCCAGATATTAATTTGAGTAAAATATATTTATTTCCCCACACCTTTGTGTGAAATGCAGAGTTCTGGGTGCACAGAAGTCTGACCTCTCCCTTAGTCTGCATCCCAGCTTTCACGCTCTCCCTGCACAAGGCTATCATCGCATGTCCAAGAGCAGAGGCATTAAGCTCTCACCACAGCACACTGGACAGAAGAAAACCTGCCAAGAAGCACAAGGATTTGTTTGCATTTGTCCTCTTGGAAGATTTCTTTGCTTTGACTATCCAGTTACTGACTTCCACAGGCTATCTGCTTTCAATCAAACAAACGAACCGATGACTTGTTCAAGTCTTTGGCAAATCACTTCTAAAATCCTCTTGGCTATCTTCATTTCTGTCTAGGTACAGCAGTTTTTACTGTTTTCTACAGGCTTACTAGGATGTATTTAAAGGATACTCATTTTTGTTGAATACTGCATCTTTCTCTGCAACTCTTTAATGAGTCTTCCTATCTCCTTATTTACAGGCATTTGTATCTTTTTAATCTGCATGTTACTTTGAATTCTGACCAAGGAGGTGTTTCCCACTTTTGTCAAGTTTCCCTTTTTTTAAATAACCATTTCTGAAATGCAGTGACAACCCTTTGGTTGTCGGTATAGTTCTATTTAAAGTAACCTTTGATCCCTGAAGTATTTTATTCTTTCAGGTAGCTTTGCTGGTACATTATTTGCAGGTATATTATTATTATTATTGTTATATGTAACAATACAGTTACATGTTTAGGCTTCTCTTCCTTAATTTGAGAATGATGTTTTCACCTTTCTGATGATTCAGGGCCCAAGTAGTGATTATTATCTGACCTATTCAGAATTAGCAGCCCTAATGTGGAATTCTACAAGTTTAAATGTGGAGAGCCCAAGTCATCCATTCCATTTAGTTTTGTATAATTTTCTTCTTCAAGTAAGGTGTTAATGGTAATAACATTGTGGTAATAGCATCCCTAATGCAGGCCCAGAGAGACTTTCAGCACCTGCTACCAACCTCTTTTCCAATTCCTACTTTAAACAAATTTGTGAACCCTGTGAGTGTTCAGTGGCAACATTCAGGTCCTTCTTGCCCCAGAAAATAAGGTTTTAAAAATGGTGATTCTAATTTAACTCAGCAACTGCAAACCTTTAGGGAAAACAATGGGAGATGACCTGTCTAGAACTCTCGGTGGAAAGGATAAAGAGGTTTATAAATCAAGGCTGTAAAACTGGAGCAAACACGAGCAGTATAAAAGGCCAGAAGGAACATGAGAAGAGGGACTGAGGCAAATACCAGAGCACAATGAGAACAGCAGTGTGTTCCTGTACGAGTGCAGCACGGCTCCTTAGCACTCAGAAGGGTGACAGAGAGGGAGGGAGACCAGGATCAAATCCCAGTTATTTCTTAGTGACACTGAGATAAAGCCCTAGTGTTTTCCTAATTACACTGAATTCAAGGATAGACTTCTCCAAGAGCATTTCCAAGAAGCAGCATACATCTATCATGCCTTCTGCCAGCGCTGGAGTTGGCTGTACTTCTCAGCCAACACAAAGGCACCCCTAGACACAGCAAAGCTGCTCACATTTCCCCTCAGACACCGAAGGCAAAGGAGAAAGGACAAGCCAGGTCTCTCACTGAAAGTAAGAAAGAAATGCAACCAAGGCAATATGAAAGACGCCACATGAGCCAAACCCTGGTGCAAGATTCCTCTTCGTGCAGAGGGTATATTTTCCTTCCAGACATGTTTAACTGCCTTAGATCACATTCTTGCTCTGACCAGGCAGTAACCTGTTGGGAAAGGTACCAGCTGCCCCAAAAATGGATTCCTGGGAACATGGTCTGTTACCTCTGTCTTCAAGGCCTGAACGGGGGTCCAAGGGCTGCTACCACTCTTATGGAGAGCAGTGTCAGTCCAGAGGCACCCACAACAGCAGGGGTCCTGCCTGTTGTTCAGGTAGCAAATGCCACAATGCTCTACAGACAAGGAGCTACATCTGCTAGGATGGCTCTGAAAAAACCCCACAGGAACTTAAGAGAGAGGCAGCAGGCATCAGTGGCAACAATGAAGATGTCACAAATAGCAGGCAGGGAAACCAAAAGGAAAGCTGTGGAGAGGGTAGAGTAGAATTTAGAATTGGCAGTGGCACAAGTAAAATTGCCAAGACAACATACAGCTGGGAAAGTTGACAACACTGTATGTAATTCCATGTTTACATGGCTGTGACATTGACTGACTTGCTTAAAAAGAGGTATATTTTTTATTAACCCATACCAGGGATTAATAAAACCACCAGAGGTGCTTCATTTTTTTGTGTAACATTTAGAATTGGAAACCAAGATGTTGACATACAGACATTTTTATGTAAGCAATACAAAACGGCTCTGACACATTTTGTGAGGCTGCAGAACCCATTACCTATCAGGTTCAGGCAGACTTAACAGGCATTGCTTGGAATCCAGGTTTGAAGACAAGCTAAAAATTCTAGGGAATACTGAAAGTGACAGGATCTAGTTGCTACTACATGCAAAGATGCCACAGAAATAACCATATGCTATGATTACAGAACAGAAATTGCTCTTTCAGGCATACTTTACATTTAAAGAGATAAAATGTTAGTCCCTCCAAAATAGTGCTAGTAAATTGTGTGCATGTTTAGGATGTCATGGCTTCTAGACACTTTCTGCTTGTAATCCGCTTAGTCAAGAAAAAGGAAAAACATGAGAAATATGCAAATATTCTTCAGACATGGATCAAACAGGACATCCATGTCAGGCACTATTCCCTCCTGGGTTTATGCTCTCCTGTATTATAAGATTAACACTGCAGCACATGCTTTCCTGCAAAGATCTACCCCAGATGGAACCAGAGAGGGAAAACAAATAGGGGGTGGGGATGTGGTGAGGGGAGGAAGGGAAATCAATAATCACTTTGAATTATTCATCCCCATGAAATAGGAATAAAAATGCAAGCAAATGCTGTCTTTAGAACAGTGATCTCAGGAGAATTTTCTTTATAGAAGTCTGTCTACTGCAGGTTTTTCTACAGAATCATTAGTACTCTCTAAAATTTCAGAGGCAAAGAAGTAGGATTAGGTCAAACTCAAACCATTCACTTACCTGAAGGCACATAACATTGTAAATAGTCATTGTCAATTTCCACAATAGCTACTGTCAAAGTGAAGGCAGACAAAATCCAGAATAGGCCTCAGTTTACAAAAATATAAATAAAACACTGAGATCAGAAAATCTTTAAGAAATATATGTCCTTGTCCTATTGTGCTGTTCAGAGATATTTTTCCTTTTTTTTTAACCATCAGAAATTTAAGTCTCATCCAACTCGATCATCCTAAAGAGTTCTACAGATGAGGACCAACATCACTGGAGCAAACCCCACTGTTTAAAATCAATTCAGAATGTATTCCACCAAAGCCATTTAAAAAAGGCCTGAGAAATCAAAACCATTGAGTTATTCCCAAGCTACTACCTTAAGGACAGCCCAGGCTCAATATTTCTTTTTAAAAGGCAACAAAGAAAAAAACATTCACACCTACCAAGACACAAAGTACTAAAGAAAGCAAAACAAAATATGCTTATGTTGTGCCCTGAAGAAAGGTCCAACCCTTTCCCAATGATCTCATCATTATTCTCCTTTTCTATCAAATGCAAGGGTTAGTCTTCCCTCACAAGGTCCATTCAAGCAGATCTTGACCCCTCAAATATTCTGTGTGACAGACAGCACAGCAGCACTGGCTCAGCTCAAGGCACTCCCTCCTCCATCCATGAAGGATAAGAAAGATTGTTCCAGGATAAACCCAGTTATTCTTTGCCTCCACACACACTTCGAGATTTTGAATTCCATGAACTGCCAGCAACATTCAACCACAGCATCTGGTTTCAGAAGCAAGAGTAATAATTTAGTAAGGCAAGTTCTAACTTTAGAAATGCAGCCAGTGAATTCACAAGTGCAGTGATTTCAACTCTAGGAGTTTTGAGCGAAGAAACTTGCAAAATTGGAAAGTTAATTATCTGTGGAGATAAAATGCAGAAAACACAGGAAAAACCTTTCCAAACATTATTTTTTGCTGTGTTTTGTATAAGGACTAATTCTGAGTAGAAAATAACTATATTGGTTTATTTCTAGTTGAATAATTATATCAAAACAGTCTGGTTTGTGAAGACTTACTCTCAAATAAGTATGCTTGCATCAGGAATTCCCCCACTAGCATGTTACTGACAGCTTTGCTAGCAGCTCCCACACGCAGCAGCCCTAAGTGATGACAGGAGAAAGAGCAGGTGGATCACAGCAGTGACCTGTACTGGTTTGGCTTTCCACCATACAGTGTCCCAGCACCTCTGCAGCAGAGAAGCCCCACACAGAACACCTATGGCAGAGAGCTCATTCTGCACTATTTACCACCAGGACAGCAGGAATTCTTGACTGTGCTGACCATTTTCCCTTCATGAATACATGTGCCTGTAGTGTTCTACTGTTTAGGCCCAGTCCTCTTCATAAACAACTTGGACATATGACTCAAAGTAAGTTTGCCAGTTATACTAAATTGTGTAGCTGTTGACTCCCTGGAAGGCAGACAAGTCCTGCAGACAGGCCTTGACAATTCAGAGAGTTGGGGAATCACCGACTGTATGACGTTTGAGGACAGGTGTTGGATTCTAAACCTGGGATGGGGTGACCCTGGGTGTACAGACAGACTGGGGAATGAGAGGCTGCAGTGCTGTGGGAAGGGGCCTGTGGGTCCTGACTGAGGCAAGTTGAATCCATCAGCAGTGCCCTGGCAGCCAGGATGGCCAAGGGTGTCCTGGGGGCACCAGGCCCAGCACCAGCGCTGGGTGAGGGCCGTGACTGCCCTGCTCTGGCACGGCCTCCCCTCAAGTCCTGGGGGCAGCTGACCCTGTCACAACACAAGAAAGAGCTGGAGCTATCAGAGAGCATCCAGAGGAGAGCTACAGAGATGGTGAAGGGTCTAGGTGAGAAACCATCCTGAGGTCAGACCTCACGGGAGTCTGCAGCTTCCTCATGCAGGGCAGCACTGATCTCTGCTCTCTGTGACAGGACCTGAGGGATGGTCTGGAGCTGTGTCAGGGGAGATTGAGGCTGGGTACTAGGAAAAGGTTCTTCCCCCAGAGGGTGATCAGGCACTGGAACAGGCTCCCCAGGGCAGTGGTCACAGTCCCAATGCCACCAGAGCTCAAGGAGTGTTTAGACAACAATCTCAGGCACATGGTGGGATTTTGGGGTGCCCTGTGCAGGGCCAGGGGTTGGACTTGATCTTTGTAGATCCCTTCCAACTCAGGATATTCTATGTTTCTATGACAATTACCTACGGTTGTGGGTCTCATTTAGCCTCCAAAGCTGCTGCTGGTTTCCCCAGCTGCAGTGATGCCTTGTGCAGCTAGTGCAGTGGTTAATGTTTGTCTAACACACAAAAGGTCCCAGGTTCAAAGCCATGTATGATCCCCATTAACTCCACTTCAGAATTCCTGATTTTATAGAACAAAGACTATAATGATTTCTTAATATCAATCAGAAAGCATGTCATCTCAGACTACCCAAGAAAGAAGCAACATCAGATCAGGAGGGGAAAATGATGCCTCAAGACTGGAACTTACGGAGGGAGGAAAGAGGTATATATTCCACCAATGCCACAGTTAACAGAGCAAGGCAAAATCCTGTAACTGAGCCAGTCAGACTGAGGGACATCTGTTTCCTAAGAAGGTAGGAATTATGGCATTAAAATTACAATAGCACATGACAACAATTAATCTCAGGGCAAAATAGGATTACCATGTTCCATCCACACTGTTGTTCTACTTTTCAGAACCTGGACCTAGTGGAAGAATTTATTTCCCCAAACAGCAGCTCAGATTCTGGATGAGATCACTCCAGGAGTTCTGTTTGGACCCATTGTTTGCAGAAGCAGAGCAGCAGCCTCGTCCTCCTTGGCCAAGGGCCTGCCACAATCACCAGGGTATACCAGCACCTAGTGCTGATTGCATGGCCTGTTTCTCTGGCATCTGGCACATCAATGCCACTCATTACTCTGCACTGGAACAGTGAGATAAGGCACATTTGCCAGCTGTGAGTGGCTTTCCACCCCACGAAGCCACCACGGGAAGTGCAGCAGAACCTGACAGCCAAGCCACGAGGTCACCGCAGTAAAGGCTCAGCCCTGGTCCTCAGCCTGCAAAGGACACGAGCATGGAACACCCAAAACCACTCACCTGAGTGCAACACTTGGGTAAACAGGAAATGAGAGCAGCTGGTCAGACTCACTCCTTGAGCCCACACCAATACCACCAACTCTTTAAAAGCAAAGGAAAGGGAGCTGCATTCACAACAGGGTAGAGGGAAACAGACCAAGAAATCTGTCAGAAAATTATACACAGCTGCTGAAACTCAGATTATTTTAAAGATTAAAGATTAAAGGTTAAAGATTATTTTCCTACTTAATCCTGCTTCCCCTTTGCTCATCATATTTATCTTAGCAAGGTCCAGTTGACTAGGAGTAGAAAAGCCTACCCTAAGCCACTGCTTCCAGGCACACTAGAGAAAAGTGGACAGAACCAGAGTGAAACAATGATACACAACATATCTATAAGGCTTTCCTTCCAAAATCTAGATGTGATTGACATGAGAATTCCAGCAACATACTAAAAAAAAACCAAAACAAACCCCAAATCTTGTATTAACTTGTACTAAGTATCTCTAGTTCCAACAGCTCTGCTAAACATGGAACTACGTGAAGTCTTCAAAAGCAGCATGTATTAGAACTTCTCTTATTTAGGAGGTCTCTACTCTGTTGCTGCAGCTGCCATGCTTACAATGCACATGAATACCAAGAGAACACTGCCTTTGTCAAACTAAAGAAATCTCACCACAACACAAAAAATATAAAACCAAACCCACAAATACCAGCAACCCTCCTTCTCTCCCACCCCCAGTATTCTCTGTGCAACTGTGATTGACAACAGGAAATAGCTACCAGAGCAAAATGTAAAAAACCGTTCTGCATCATACAGATCATCCATAAACTGTTATCGAATGGCTGAGAGCTGCTAATATTATAAGATGGAGAAAAGAGTGTCTTCAACAGCCTTTGCTGGTTTTCTGCTGACATTCAGTGGAAGCACATCCTTTTCCTCTCCCCTCCCCCCCTTTTTTTTCCCCTTAACTGGTTCACTCAATACTTTTGAAGAATTCTTATTTGAAACAAACCCCAACATAGAT
Source organism: Nicator chloris (assembly GCA_013400495.1). NCBI lineage: Eukaryota > Metazoa > Chordata > Aves > Passeriformes > Pycnonotidae > Nicator > Nicator chloris. Next base: position 135,841 of record WAAE01012809.1, read on the forward strand.
AGGGAGGGACCTGTGAGGTGGAAAGAGCATCAATTTGGCTTGATAGACCACCGATCTGAACTAGTAAGGCATTTCCCTTGATCTTGTTTTTTTAAAAGATTAACAGAATCTCCCCTTCAGTATGCAGCAGAGGAGCTTAACAGAATGAGAGCAGCTGAGAAAAACTGGTTCTTTTATAGGAATGATGCTTTCCATGAGTATATCCTGTATGATTCATTGAAGCCTCAGCATTTCCAATGTACAAGTATGTACAAAAATGTGAGTTGCAGAGGGTTAGTTTAAAGCTTTCATGATTTTTAGGGCCCTTTCAGTCCAGTAGCAATGTTTGGGCAGAACAGCACAAAAGTAAGAAACTGGTGTTTGCTGAGCCAACGCTGAGCTGAAGTTCAAAATAGCTCACTGCGGCTTTGGTTTCTTATTTTCACTCCATAGCCTTTTGGATGTCACAGTGAGAACCTCAAAACAAATGCTAGAAACAAAAGAACAGTTTGAAATACAACAGACAAACAGAGATGAAGACTGACAACTCCCTGGCCTGCCAAAGCAGCGTCACTATACTGGCATCAGATCCATGAACTGCAGCCCATCTTCCCATCTACGCATGGGAAGCATTATTCCTGTGAAAGAACCAATTTTTCACAGCTGCTCTCGTTCTGTTAAGCTCCTCTGCTGAACCTTGAGGGGAAAATTCTGTCCAGCTTCTTAAAAGCAAAGAGAACTCTGAGGATGTGAATGTCCAGAGGAGGTCTCTTAGCACAAAAGCAAAACCGTGTAGGACTGCATATAAAAACGCTGCTTTTAGCAACTTTAGAGATGTTTTAGTGTTACCTCATTTTAAAACTAAGCTCTGCAGGTCAAATAGCGCCAGAAATATTTAGTAAATATTTTTGTTCTGTAGTTGAAAGAAATTAAAATATATTTTAGAAACAATTAAATTTTAACAGTAATGGTGGGAGATTGCAGCATTCAGAACAAGCCTATGCAAAATATAATTTCTTGTACAAGATCTAAGATTGACTAAGAAGCTCTCAGCTTCTCATGTGAGCTCCACTACTCTGGCATTTAAGTCCTAGGAGACTGGAAAACCCATCAGCAGTAAAGATTCAAATAGAATGCTAAATTAATGTCAATCAGCATGGCTTTACAGAAAATATGACCTTCCTTCTTAATACAAACCAAATAAGCTTGTCAAAATCTCAAAGGTTGTATTGATACAGTGCAATCATTATTTCATAAGTCATGTCATATAAGCCTACACCGTGACTGGTGCTGCTCACTGTACTCATGGACAACCTGAAAAGGAGGAAAGCAGAGCTTATGGATAGCACCAAGCATGGCTGCAGATGAACTGCCAGGGAAACTTCACAATGCTGAGTTTCACTTGCCCCTTTATTTATCAGTATAAATTACACATAAAATTGCACTAACTATTGTTAACCAGAGATAACTATTACCACTGGGGTATCTTGAGGTTATGATAACCTCAGTTCTGTTCACGAGTCAGACGTTACACACTTCTATACAAACTACACACACATTCCCCGTGCTATCACTCAGGTTTGGAAGCTGTTCCCACGGCCTCAGGTTAAATGCAGTACCCTCCTGAGGGGCACTGCCTGTCAGAACAGAAAGCCTGATATTTTTGGCATCCAGGGTTCCAACACTCTACTTGCAGGGAAAAACTGAAAAACTTTGTGGAGGTTGAAAAGTGCTGTTACTAAACTGATAGAAAACATACTTCTCCATGAGCTGGAAAGAGATATGAGCCAGGATAGTACATGGAAGAAGTATTTCATGCACTCATCTTACACTCCTGCCCATGCATCCATTTTTATGTTGCTGTGCTGCGTGTACCTTTGGCTTGAACCAGTACCACTACCCACCCTAACACACAGCAGCCTTAGAGAAGATGTATTCCTACAGAACATATGAGTAACTGATTAAAGTATGTCCAACTGCTAGATCCTGGTGGTGCTTGCAAGTCTCAGAGAGATATTCTTTACCAGTTTTCTGGGAGAAAAATCTAAGGATGTTTGTGACAGGAATCAGCTGGAAAGAGCAATGCTTGGGATTATTGCAGCCACATGTACCAACAAGAAACATGGGCCATGCTTACAGCCTGAGAAGCTATTTTAGTAGACTGCAACTCATGAGATCTTTGAGGTCATGCTCAGTGTGGTTACTATGAAAGTTAATACAGCCCTCAAGCACACAAGGAAGAAGCACAGAAGCTGACAAGTGCTTTCTTTTGTATTTCTCTGGTCAAAAGTACGTTGGCAGACAAATGGTACAGGAAAATTAATTGCTCAAGGGCTAGAAATCGCATCAAAAGTCCAAAGAATCATTGTTGAATCTGTGGGGAAAAAAAAATAGTAGTGTTAGCCACTGACTTTTTTCTTACCTGAAAATGCAAATTTAGGATAGAGCAGTACTTTTATTAACAGCCAAGAGCTGAACAAAATCCATCACTCAATGATCTATGTTACAGAAATCTCTCTAGCAAGAGGCCACAGCTGTGGGGAACATAAACTTTCACTGTAATCTAATTTTCACAAGTGATTGGTCTTTTGCCTGCTGTCTAGAACAGCTTTTGCTTGAATATGCAAACTTATCGTCTGTACTATCTAGAAACTATAATTTGAATAAACAAGGCAGCTTTTTTTACTGTCATGCATTTGAGACTCACCACTGAAGACCAACTAAGCAGTGCAGTAGGAAAAAGCATACGGTACAAGCTGACCCTCCAAGCCATTCCAAGTTCCACAAAGAAGATGAATCACTAGCACAAGTAAAAACATTGACCTATGGAATATTTGTTAATGTAAAAGGAAGATCAAATCCAGACTTTGAGATAAAGATGTGAATGGTGGGCTTGTGCATTTGCCTTTTCTTCTTACTGGATTTGTAGCTTAACAACCTGGTTTTCACTAGGAGAAAAGTCCCTGTCCTTTCACTGTTGCAAAGCTGAACACATAGAAGGACAGGACAGCCAAGGTTTGAAGGAGCCTCAAAAGATCACCTGGTTCAACTTCATGGGAAATGAAACAGAGATTATACATCTAGCACCCTGTCCAATTACATTTTGAAAACCTTCAGTGATGGCACTCTACCATGTCCCTGGGAGGTTTTTCCCTGTAACTGATTTTTCTCACAGTAAAAAAAAATAAAATTCTTACCTGACTTCAATACTCTCCCAGTACAACTTGCACTCACTGCCCCTTGTGAAGGGAAAGTCTCCATCCTTTGTGTAGCTGCCTGCGTGTTCCAGAAAGGCAGTAAAACCAAATTCTTCTCCTAGTCTGAGTTAAAAGTGCTCTAGGAGTGCTCATCCAAAAGATAGCTGCCTTCAGGAACTGTAACACAACTTTGCCACGTTCTCAGGGAGCTGTGGCAGATATATCTGTATCCTCAACTGGCACAAAGTGTAAAACAAAGGCATCAGTAGGATGTGAACAATGAGTGTTAGGCTGAATATGAAAGGCTTCAGAGCCTGAAGGCTATCTGCTGACAAGGCAGCTAGTTATTCAACTATTACTGATGGCTTTCAGTGTAAAACATTATGTTTGCAAAGGAAAATGCAAGCTAATACTTGAAAGTGTTTAATATTTCTCATAATCTTTTTACAGAGGCAAGAAAAGTATATCATCAATGTTTGATTATTTCAAGAATTTGTTCAATCAAATTCAACCTGCATGGTGTTTTTAATAGCTCGATTTTCAATTACACCATTAGTTATTTTTAAAAAGTTTTTTGAAGGCCAACACAAAGTACAACTTGAGAGAAAAGACCACTGGGATGGTTGTTGAGGTATTTAAAACCCCTCAGTCAGACTGAAAGTAGCTACTAATATTCATGGAGTTAACTGTTTTCAGAAAAAGTGGTTTTCTCTGAACATCAAAATCAACATATATCAGAAAGCATACTTCCCTTGTGCTGAGAAAGAATTATTTTGAGCATTTCACCTCAAACCATGTCACTTTTTATTTGAAAGAGATATTCCCTCCTGGTTTTAAAGAACTCTTAACATCCAGTGCAAGGAGACACTGCCCATGATCTTAAACTACTTTGGCAGCCAGTGGCTGAAGTGCACTGGGGCTGCCCTTAGCATACAGGAGGACACACTTCTGTTCATTTTTTCTCCTCACATCATGCCCTCCTTCCTTCAGACAATTTACTAGCTTCCAGAATCTCCAAATACATCCACACTTGGTTTCTCGCTGTGCCTCCCGTCCATAACCAGTGAGCTGTGCTGTGAGATCACCCCTACAGCAAGGGCCATGTTGTCTGTGGGACTCAGAGGACAGTCAGCAAGTCAGGGTGGGAAACAAAACCCTCAAAACCCCAACAACAAATCAACTTCCATAACATGCATTCAGTCTCACTTTACTATTACAAGCTCTGCCCTGAGCTTTTCTCTTCTTGATTGTTCTGCATTTGAGACTCATTTGTTCCTCACCATCTTTAAGCAGACTGAAAGCTTGTCTGAGGGATAACTGTGCCATCTCCGTTCCCACAGAACACTGCAGTTACATTTTCATTTCAGCTGCAAACACTGTGCATTAACATCCTACAAATACAGGTTGGAAATAACTATTGTAACTGAGTGAGAAATTGCAAACAGGAAAGCCTTGGAATATTCTGGTAGACTGTTTTACTTGGTCATATTGTATTACCAGTCTCCATCTTCTGTTTCTTGCCAGTGGTGTCAAACGTTTACTGGTTGCTACAAGTCTGTCAAGTGAGAGACCTTCTGCATTAAACAGAAGGTCAAAGAACTACTCTGGCTTTACAGTAACTGCTATGCTCCAGCTGACTTCTCCCTAATCAGACCACAAACATCAGCCTTTAAGGGAATTTTATTCTCTAATTAATACACCTCTGAAAAGGTTAGTTTTATGCTTCAGATATCCTAGTCAGCATACTAGTGTGGAGGTACATGCCCCCCCACAAGCCAGACTGGGATCTTTCCAGTAGTATGGAATCAAAACAACATTAGCTGGAAGGGATTTCAGGAGAGCCCTAGTACAGCCTTCTGCTCAGAGAAGCTAGCACCAAGTTATGAATGCTAAGAGGAAAATCAGTTGCAGGCAGTCTTCCCTTTGCCCACAGTAGGAACAAGAGGGTAAGCAAAGTGTAGAGCCAAACAACAATAAAAAAGTTCTAGTTTTATGTATGTTCATCTGGAGAATAATGATGAACAACACCTTCACAGGGCTGTTACAGGACACACAGCAGTGAATTTGCAGCAAGTTGCAGCAAAAGCTTAAAAAAGAATTAAAATTATAAAGATTCTTTACCATCGAAGTAGTCAGCAAAAAATAGCTGCTCAAGCAGAAACTGCAAAGCTAAAAGAGCACTTAAAACTGCAGCTATATTCCCAAGGGTATTATCTGATAGTACATATGGAATGCAGACAAGACTGTTCCCACTTTACATTTGGTGCTTCTTCCAGACTGTATTATCAGTTGTGACCTGAAATTTCTCTCGTAGCAGTCTTTCTCACTTCTTCCTCACATGCTGTGCCACAACCATTGCTTACTGCTGTCAGTGAGAGAAACCTGGCTGCATGCAAGATCTAGCACCATCAAGTAAATCCTGGGATTATAGCACAACTCCCCAGTTTAAGCCTTTCAGCATTCAAGACACACTATCTCCTGCACAATCTTCCTGTACAGTCTGCCATTATTTTCCACAGTCCCATACACTGCTTAACACATTTTAATTGCAGCCATTATTGTCACACACACTCCTTTTGCCTTTGACAGATCATCTTGCCGCATTTCGAGATCCATGCTTACTGAATAAACATAGGTCTGTACAGGAAATGTGCAAGTATCTAACTTGAGGCAAAGCTGCCCTCTAGACCCCGTAAGTCCAAAGCCTTTCTCTGTCTGGCTGTCCTGGCCTTGAGTGCTGTCAGGGAGATTTATTAGAGAAATTGTGTGTGCCAGCTGTACATGCTCACCACAAACCAAGAAGCCCCTATAGTAACACCTCTGGTCCAAAGGCCAACCCATGTCTGCTAGATCCACAGACAAGAATCTCTCACATCTCTACTGCTAAGCACATCAGAAGCAGAAGCTGTTGAGAGGCAGCTATGCTTTTCCTTTCCCCAAAAATGTACTAGAGCAAAGAGATCCTGTGCAGAGCTAGCTGGAATTTATAGTCCCACAGGAAACTCCGCAGGTGTGTATTGATGGCTCTAGAGAAGAGTGGCAGCATGACTAACACCAGGTTAAGCTGCAAGCCTCCAGTTCAGGACCAAGTCTCTACATACAGTTTATATCAGAACTTCTGTTTACCCATCCTTCTCTCAGTAACTTCTGCATACCAAAGCCTGGCCCCTAATTCTGTGGCCAGTAGGCTTTCTTAAACAGACTTCATAGACTTAGATTCCCCAAATATTTTTGCTTGGCAGACTAAACCACTCATCTACATGTTTGGCCTCTTTGAAGAACTACAAGACATTTGAAAAGCAGAACTTCCCTTTGCAGAACCAATGGCAACTCTTCCCAGATAGACATTAATCCTGCCTTATATTGTAGTTGCTGCTGTTTTTCTCAGTAGGCCTGACAGTTGGTTAACAGACTTGCAGTTCCCCAGATCCATCACAGAAACCTGTTCAGAGATTCCCAACACATTCATTGCCCTTTGCTCCTCAGGGCCTATGCCAGGGAAGTGAGTGGGATACATCTTGCTAACATTAATCCAGATATTTCAACTCTGACTTCGAAGAATTCTTGGGCAAATGCTATACTCATGGTAACTTATTAGTACTGTAGTCTATTTGTACTATAGGCCCTTTTACAGCTACTTTCAAATGGAGACGGGTCTGCCGAGTGTTTCAAATCATATGTTTCATGCACATTATTTTAATCCTGTAAGTGTATACATACACACACACACCATCTTGCAAGGAGGGAGAATTTCCATCCCCATGTTAAAAAGTCACAGAGAAGGTGAGACCTGTCAGTCAGTGGCACATTTGAGAAGAGTCACAGCTGTCCATTAGGAGAACAGCCTCCCCAGCTGGAAAAATTCAGCAGCTTTGACAAGAGTGTAAAACATACAGTGAGCTATAAGATGGTCTTATATAAGCTGGGTTTTGCAAGTGTCATCTGTGCTTATTAAAGTAACTTAACATACATTACATAAAAGTATTATAAAAAGAGTTCAAGCTTTTCATAAGCTAAGCAAGCCTAATTTCTAATGGTTAATGCCACTTTTAAAATGCTCTTATTCATTGTTCTCAGGAAAGGGAGCTTCAAAAACAGGAATCCAAAAAGTCATTTGGCTACTCTTACACACTACTTGCAACACCTTTTGTGCACATGAAAACATATTCTAAAACCTAACAGGAAGAGATCAATAATAAATAGCTTATGAAGTAAACTATTTTGTGCCACCTGAATAAGATACAGAAGGTAGGGAGGTAGGGAGGTAGGGAGGTAGGTAGGTAGATAGGCAGATAGATAGATAGATAGATAGATAGATAGATAGATAGATAGATAGATAGATAGATAGATAGATAGATTGATTCTAACTTCTAACTAGGTTTTGAATAGGCTTTAAAGCAGCACATATTCCTATTCAACTCTATTCTCAGTAGTAAGATCTGTAATTTTAAGGTAAATTCATTGCATCCAACATACTGTTAAAATTGTTTTTCTTTCACATCCAGCTTTGCAGAATCCTGGGCAAACAAGTCGCTAATTGAATCACAGTTTTGTTCTTTGTTGCTGGTTTGGTTTTTTTTTCCACATCCAACACAAGAGTTAAAAGTTAATGCATATAAACCAAAAAGCTGACCTTTGACTTCAGAAGAAAACTGAGCCAGATGTCTGGTTACAAAGAGCTGCAGCTGATGATTCAAATCACAGTACAGAGTATTAATGCTCCAGGAACGAATTCCTGTATGGAAAAAAAAAGAAAAAAAAGAAAAAGGAAAAAGTAAGCTGTCATTGTAATTACATCTATTCCAGAAACAGAAGCGGAGAAAGAGAAGTGAACAGGATATACAAGGAGCAAGGATGCTCTACTAGATGAGCAAACCTAGGATGGAGAAAATCTCAGAAGCAGAGGACTGTAAGAACCTTACCTTCCATAAAACATTTCTTCCTGAAGGACATGCAGGGAGCAAGTCTCCATTCAACTTGGACTTCATGCAAGGGAAACCCAACAAGAGATGAGGCCAAATGAATTACACAACTGCTCAACCAAACAAATACATTATGTTAGTTTTACAGCTGCACTCTCCAGCACTGGTCAGTGGTAGCGATGGGCTACTGTGTGGTTATGCTGCTGAAAAGCTCAGACATCAGCTTCTTTGCTGTTATAGCCTGTGCATCCTCCAAGTCACAAAAGCTCCCACCCCTCCAATTCACTCAAATCACTGCTTCAAAGATTGATCACTGATCCCACTGACACCATCTGAGTCTCTTCTTTAACCTTTATAACCTTTGCCAGCTAATGCCTTCGGATCACAGCAGGAAGGTGCTTCTGCTCCCAGAGCAAGTGGCACCAAGCCATACTGAGGAAGTCACCTTCAGACCTCAATGTGAGCAGGTGTACATTCTGGAGGACATTAAACACCACGGACCACAAATTTTCACATCTGAGTAGGGAGCAGCCTTTCCTAGATGGTGTGACTCTACACTGTGCTGCAATGAACAAAAACAGGATATCACCATGAATCCCTGCTCCAGCATCTGGTGCTGATGGATGCTGATGTTCAGCTGTTGAAGGCCAATGCCACAGACTTCTAAGGTTAACTGAAACAAGAATTTCAGATCCAGTATTTATTGATGGAGTCCTCATTGAGAGTTCTTTCACCATCTCTCCTGCATAAAATACAAAGTTTCATTTCCTCTATTATCTGGCTTTCTTTCAAGGTAACCATGTTAATTTTCCATGGAGATATCATTCCCATTTACTGCAGTTCTAGTTCTCCATGTTGTGCAACAGCTCTCGCTGGCCACTGGTGGGAGAGGATCCTCAAGGATACACGCTCCAGCTTTCTATACATACCAAGACACAGTAATCATTGCATCAGACAGGTCAGTAGTCTCAAGGCCTGTAGAATCTACAGCAGCTAAAAACCCCCTTGTGCTTAGTTTCTTTTTCTGATGACAGCTGGCACAGTAGAGTAACAAAGCTTATTTATTTGCTGACAGTCTGCACTTCACACTGCACAAAGACCCATCAGTAAATCACCTGAACTTCAGGGAAGGGAAGGGAAGGGAAGGGAAGGGAAGGGAAGGGAAGGGAAGGGAAGGGAAGGGAAGGGAAGGGAAGGGAAGGGAAGGGAAGGGAAGGGAAGGGAAGGGAAGGGAAGGGAAGGGAAGGGAAGGGGAAACTTACCAGCACAGCACCATGTCAATTTGGACATGGGATATGAACAAACAAAACACATAAAAAGACACGAAGCAGGAAGATGGACAAAATGCTTTCCTATGCTGCACTCCAAGAGAGCATAATTGTTTAAACAAATGTCCAGTATAAGAGAATCGTAATGCAGTACTTATGAGCATTCTGACCTGGACAGGAACAAGGTGGCACTCTGCCGGGTAAATCCTGCTGACTATCTGCTGTGTCATGGTCATTGTGTCCTACTGCAGCAATAAGTGCTATTTGAGGTACTGCTACATCCTCTAGGGTACAGAAAGAATAGATGCTCTGTTAGAGCAAGAAAGGGAAGAGTGGAATTATCTCACTTGTTCTCATACTTGCAACAATTTATTCAACGTTTTCTTCCCTACAAGTAGTCTGAGTTTACTCATAATCTCTCCCAATTTGCCACAATTCCAATTTATCACTGGAATATGAGCCAGAACATTGTCCTTGCTGATTAGAATCCTTTACCATGAGAGTGCAGACTATACCACAATAAGGGTAAATATTCAAGCTCTTTGCAAATGCAAAGCCTAGGTAAGGGACCATGTGACTCATCAGTTTTCTATTTCGTTCTTTATGTCCTTGTAAATCTTTTATTTCCTGCTGAGGTAATTGCCTTAAAAGATTTAGCATTTCTCCCCCATACCAGACCTAGTCTTCTGGATATTGTTTCAAAATTGGAAAAAGTAACACAGTAACAGAAAAATAAAACTAGCATTTATTAGACAGTATTTTGGAAAAAGTGTTATTCACGTATCCCACAGATTCACAATGTCACAGCCTACAAAGCTCTACACCTGGAAATGAGCAGGTTCGTATAACATCCTGTTAGCCACTATTGCATTCTGCTGAACCAAGGTATAGAAAGAAGTCTGGAAAAACATACTTTTTATATCAGTCAGGGCAAGAGATTTATCGACTTAAAAAAAATCTTTGGCTTTTTTTTGTTTGGGGCTTTTTTGTTGGGTTTTTTGTGCTTGGGGTTTTTTTGTTGATTTTGTTCTTTGCTTGGTTTTGTTCTTTGTGCAGGGTTTTCTTTCTTTTGTTTGCTTGTTTGTTGTTGTTGTTGGGGGTTTTTCTTGTGCAGACAGGGTATCACAGCCAACAGCTAACACTTAAGTGGGAATCATAATTTCCACATTTCTTGAACTCCCAGAATCAAGAGTGCAGCTGTCTACAACATCATAATATACTGACTATTGACAGGTCTCAAGATTGCTGTCATTTTAACTATTCTCATTTTTCATATCTTTCGATTTGCAAATATTGTTCCATTTTAAGAAGAGGTCATTCCCTCATTTCATAGTGGGGAAAACTCTAACTTGCTGGAGGTTCTGTTCCATGCAAGTGACAGAGGAAAGACTGAAATCCAGGTTTCCAGCTCCTTGAATGATTCACTTCTACTGCCAGTAACTTACTAATACCACTGAAATAGCTCCCTCTCATGCAAATGAAAGAAGTGTTTACATTTGTAGAATTTCATCAGGTTTCTAGTCAGAGAAGGCCAACTGTAGAACTTCTACTGTGGTAGTTACAATTTATGTTGCAAACAACACGTTTTTCCTCTGCAGTGGGAATTCTCAGGTTACTGGCATATGACTGCAGAATCAGAGTGAAATCCTTTAGTTCACCCTCTGATCTGTCACCATTTCAGATTCAGAGAATGGATGAGGATGTAGGTTGGCACACCAGTTCAGTGAAGTGCCAAGTGAAGATGATCACCCTGCTGCGCAGGAAGCAGGAGTAGCCCCTTCAAAGAAGGTCTTTCAGAGTCCAGATGGTCATAATCAGATTTACCACTCCTGACTAAAGCCATCCCTTGAAAAAGGGAATGAAACACTCCTCATGAACAAGCTGGTAAGTGGCCTGCCAACAGAGATAGCTGGAAAAGATGCTGAAGTGAAGAAATTGGACAATATTTGACATTTTTACACCCAGCCCTTTCTTAAATTGAACAGTCCATCTGTCCTTCAGTACTGCTGATGCTTGGGAAGAAAACAGAATTATCTCTGAATAACACAGTTTGGCCAATAGTTATGACTCTTATCCCTGGCATATTTCAAACCAATGTGCCTTGGAAATGGGGAGCTGAGGAGAGGAGTGATGGTGAGTCAGAAAGCTGTTCTTTATTTTAGGCTGTACTTTATTTCTCAAAGGTGTGCTAACTGCTTATTAGAACAAAAATTCCCTTAAGATCCTGATGTAGTTGATCATCTCTTGTCTTTTTGTCAGAAATTATCAGAAGCTGCCACAAGGGAAGAACTATCATCTCACCACCTCCTTCCTCCTTACTTCTAAACAACACTGCATCTAATATACAAAGACTAATTCATTGCCAAGGCCTCTGGGTGTTACTAAAATATGGATAACAGAGGAGAAAAATTATTTCGTTATGGCAGGCCTATCCCACATTGTGTCATTCCTGAAGCAGGTCACTGTGTGGCTTGTCCTCCCTCACTCTGGTCCATGCGGTTGCTCTATAGACAGGGAGAGGCCATACCACAACAGACCCCTGTTCACAGCCATCCCTAGGACCACAGTTAACAGTCCAGCAAGATAATTCCTCCAACAAGACAGAATTTTGGGGTAAGATGGAAAAAAGATGTAATCTACCAAACCACTAATAAAATAAAGACTGAGGAGAAAGAGAACCATGAAATATCTTTAAGCTTTAAGACGTTCGAAAACTGCCTTAGCTACATGTCACTAATGCATATAAAGCAATGATCATGCGAGGAAAAACAGCGGATGCCATCTGACGCCGCAGCGACCGGCCCCGCACTGCGCCGGGGCTCCGAGCCCCGCCCGGCCTCGCCCTCCGCCCGGGCCCCTACCGGGCCCCACGGCTTCAGCCTCGGCCGCCGCCCCGCGGTCCCGACAGCGCCTCGATCCTTCCCGCAGCCACCGCCCGCGGGCCTCCGCTGCCGTCCCTCCGGGAGGAGTGGGATGAAGCCCTGCGGCGAGACAGAGGTGCCGCAGGGCGGGGTGGGCATCCGCAGCTCCGCCTCGTTCCAGGCGGCGGCAGGGAGGACGCGGCAGGCGCGCAGCCCCGTGGCTCTCAGGGGCAGGGATCGCGTCCGTGTGGCCCCGGACCCTCCGCCGCGACCCCCCTCCTCACCGCGCTCCAGGGCGCCGCGCAGCGCGCCCCGCTCCGGCTCCGTCCCGATCTCCCCGATCACGGCGAGCAGCGCGTGCCGCCGACCGCCCGGCGGCGCCGCCGTGTCCATGGCGACCGGCCCAGCCGCCGTCTCCATGGCAACGCCGCGGCCGCTGCTGCAGCGCGCGGTCACTGGCGCGCGGCTCTTAAAGCGCCCTGAGTCCCCCCCCTGATTGGCCGAGCCGGCGAGTGGACCTGCGCCACTGCGGGGAGGGGGCGTGGCCTTCCCGCCCGGGCCCCGCCTCACCCTGCGCCCCGCCGCGCCCGCGGACCCCGCCCCTCAGCGCCCACGGGCCCGCCCCGGGCCCCGCCCCCCCCCCCGGCGCCCCCGCCCCGAGCCCCGCACGGCCCGGCTGGAGCCGGCGCAGCCTCGGCTGCGGGGAGCCTGCCGGTGTCTCACTCCGGACCTGCCGCACCCGGGCTGCCCACCCGAGGCAGGTTGTGCCGGCATGGCGGCTGCCGGTGAGCTCCCGCCGGCGCTAGGGCGCAGGGTCTTAGTTCCTTCGGTCAAGATGGCCAGAGCGGTACAGCGACCAGCTCGGATACTCAAAACCGTGAGCGGGGCTCAGACATTTGAAAGAACAATTCAGGGGCGAAGGAGTGTTGGTTTATAGTTTACTTTAGAATTTATTTACTTAAATACAGAAACCCACGGAGATTTTTAAATGATTGGCGTTGAATTGTTGCAATATGCAACAATAAAGCCATAGAAGACAGCAGTTATAAAGATGCGAGGGCTTGGTGTTGTCATTTGCCTTCCTCATCTCTCTTCCATTGCTTGGCAGTGAGCAGGTCCCTTTCTGGTGGTTCTTCCTTCTGTTCAATTAAAAGCAAGTGTAATGGTCTCCAGGGATAAGTCATGGGATTTCCTGGATTCCAGACCCGTGAGCTACAAGAACAATCTGAGTTTTGCTAGCTGCCAGTGCAAAGCTGATTTGAGCTGTCCACGGCTGTACTGGCAGGCCGTGGTGTATGCAGGAGTTCTTACTGTCTGGGGTGACCACAGAGGCCCTAACTTTGGACACAAGTCCTTGTTGCTCACAGTTCTGGCCAGCCACAGCTCAAAAGCAGTTCAATGCAGATGGCCTTAAGCTGAGACAGAAGAGATGGAGATTAGATATTAGAAAAATTGTTTGCACTTTCAGAGTGGCCAGGCATTGGAATAGGTTGCCCAGGGAAGTGGTGGGCAGTGTTGGAGAGGTGTCTGCATGATGTGGTTTAGTGGTTTAGGGGTTAAAGTGGTAGTGATGGGTGGATGGTTGAACTGGATGATCTTGAAGGTCTCTTCCAAACTTGGCGATCCTATGATTCTATGTGCAAAAGCTGAGCAACCCCAAAGTATGAGATTTCTACTGAAAAAGGCTGAACAAGGGAGAGCCACCAAAAATAGTTTCAGGTAGAAAAATCCATGTCTTTTCTGACAGAAAAGGAAGGACCACCCTGTGCCGATGCAGTTGGGTGGAAAAGCAACCCAGCTATTATTAAATGACACAACTCAGCAATAATGTGCAGTGTTTCCTAAAACAGTGCCAGGTTCTGCCCCTACAGTGCACAGGATTTTCACAGGTGAGCTATAGTTTAGAAACTTGATGGGCAGGTAAGTCAGCATCCTGCCTGCTTTCATTCTTTTGTACCCACCAAGACTGCAATTGAAACCTCAGAAGGTTCAGAAACTTGGCATTTTGGCAAGTTTGGCATATGTGAATCTATAGTGTCACAGAACTCTGACAAAAGATAGTCAGGAAAAAAAAAAAAAACCAACAACCTCAGAAAGGGAGAAAAATACAAAATAATCATCTCTGCGGGCTACAGCTGACGTTATTAGCTTATGGAGCTTTCTCAAATTACGATCTTAAATCAAAAGGTAGTCTAGCTCTCCACAAATAAATTAGGAGATGATGCAATAGGTCTTTTTCACATTAAACTATGGTGACACCACTGGCTATGAACTATATGAACTAAATCTTGTAAACAGGGAGAATTAGTGTATCAAAAGGGTTTAATTAATTTCTGTGTGTTGTAACCTGCATATCAGCAATAATTTCATTTTATAGGATTGCACTGAGCAGGTAAATAAGTGAATAAAGCAGTAAACCTGAAAATAAATGCCAGTGCACATTAAATCCTATCATGAAAGCAAGATTTTAGATCATGGAGGGAAAACATGACAACAATACATGAAGGTGAAAAATATTCAGATATTTTCATACCAGCTGATAGAAGTACCTCCTGTTTTCAGGTGATTCAGTCTTAGTACTCGCTGCTTGTTTTTGATATGGTAGCTTTCCAGAGCTGCAGCTTTTCACTGCAGTGCAGAGATGCTCTTCCAGCTGGCTTTCTGCCAGGGAGAAATGAAACGGGAGACATACAAACTGGAGCAAAAGCTTAAAAAGAATATCCAAACACAGAGACTAGAAGCTCTGGGGAAGACTTTACAATTAAAACACTAATTCTGGTGATGTGATCCATTTACATTCTTCTACTGTACCATCAATTCATAGAATGATGGTATTTCTGTTCCTTTCTAATGTGAATCAGAGATGTCTGTGGTCATGGTGGAATTGCAGTAGAAAAGGCTTGAGTCCTAAGTGTGTGTGCACTGCATGAGACAGTGAAATGAGGGATTTCCAGCTTACTGAGATCCTCCTTTTCCCTGTAAATTCACATTCCAGAACCATATAATAGACCCATATAGCAATTATGGTGTAAGCTTCTGCTTTCATGCACTGCAGCAGTAGCTGGCATTCCCATGAAAATCAAAAACTGGCTGGGATGAATGTAGATATTAGACATCCCTATAAACACCACAGAAGGAGAGTGGCAAAAGCAGACTAAAGGATTACCTCATACAGAAGGACAACGAGTCACAGGTAAATGACCTTTATAAAAAGAGATTTAGAAAGTAGGATCAAAATAGTGTAAAAAGGATTTTCATAATATTGTGAGAAGAACAATCTACACTATTTTAATTCCTGAGTCCTTTAGCCTGGAATGATTAATTCCTGTCCTTCCCAGCTAAAAATTTCCAAGTGAATAAAAATACTTCAGGGAATCAGAGACCTGTCACAGTACCCAAGTGAGGATAATGCCTTTAACAGTGGTGAAATACGGTATCATTTTGCCTGTGACATTTCTAAGAAGCAGAGAAAAATAGGTGACTGCCTAAAGGGACTTTGTTCAGGCCTTGATCTCTCCTGTGGCAACACAGCCATCCCTACATGGAGCAGAAGAACCCAGCACTGACAATGTTTTTATGTACAGATGGAGTCTTATGGTTGTTTATACTGACACTTCCAGAATGTATTATAAGATAGAGAAACAGAGGGCTAAGCCTTTCAGTTTGACCAGACCACATTTTTGCTTCTATTTAATCCCATGTGTAATTTATCAGTGTAGTAGTCCTATTCCTCCCATTTTTTGTCTTACAAAAGTGTGGCAAGATACTATCTCCTGTGTAATTTGGAACAAAGCTCTGATCAAGGCCAGGATATAAGGGCCAATGAAATTATCAGGTATATTCATTGTGTCAAGTGACGCAGAGCTTTGGAATTAAAAGACATGTTTATCAGACTTTGAAAGGTACTAAGTCGTACTTCTGTGGCAGTCCTTCTTTGAAGGTGAGGTGATTTTTAATCAATTAAATATTAAATACAAACTGGCCAGAATCCATACCTCTTTGTTTCATCTTTCCACATAACTAAAATCAGCCAAAATAATATAGCTGAAATGGTCAGGCAAAGTACAAGTCTAAAAAAATCGAACATTGTTGAGGTTTTTTTTGCAGACAAAACTGTGTAGGTTGTTTGCAGCCTTACTGAGCGGTGCAAAGAAATGATAATACCACACTTTCCACCATAATTGTGCATTTGTCTTTCACAACTTCTTCTGCTCAGTAAAGTCAAGCAGTGATTTCAACATTTCTCCAGAAAAAGGTGCAGACAAACTACATGATCCCGGCTCGTAACGAAATAGCTTAATTGCAGTATTTTCGTGGTGCATTTTGTGCGATTGAATGGGTTGCTAGTGTTCAGAGAAAGTGATATGCCAGTAAGTAAAGCGAACGCTTGAGAAGCTAATTTCGTCTGGCAGTCAGAGCCTTGTCCGGCATGATCAAATATCTGACCTTTCCCTTTGTAGCATTCATACAATGAACACTTTCGTGTGGTCAGTCTTTGACAAATTAAGGACGTAGATGCCTTGCGTTCCCGCTAAGAGCCGTTGCCTGAGGGAGCGGGAGCGCGCCGGGGGCGGTGCCGGCGCGGGGGCGGTGCCGGTGCCGGCGCGGGG
>WAAE01012809.1:152793-180403 GCA_013400495.1 Nicator chloris
CGGTGCCGGGGCCGAGCGGGTACCGCCGGCCGCGCCCTCCTGATGTCAGGCGGGCTGTCTCAGTCTTGCTCGTCGGCCCGGAGCAGCTAAAGGGAGCGGGCCGGAGCGGGGCGGGCCGCCGTCGTCTCTATCGCCGCCTTCGCTTTCTCCGCGGAGTGCCGCGAGGAGAGCGGGGCAGCCCCGCGGCGCCCTGGAGCGCTGGCGCGCCGCAGGTCCCGTCTGAGCAGCCCTGGCTGCGGCGAGTCGGGGTACGTCGGGGCCGCGGCCGCTGCGCTCGGGGCGCCCCGGCGGAGCGGGACGGGACGCTCAGAGGAGCTCCGCGCCGTGACTGGCGCAGTCCGGGACGAGTGCGGAGGGCGGCGGTCGCTTCAGCTCCCCCCGGGGACTTAAATGTCGTACCGGTGGTTCGTGGTGACTTGCCCGTCGGTAGCATGCCGGGCCTCCGGACTCACGGCCCCCGAGAGCGGTGATTGCCACGCACTATTTGTTCCCAAAGTCATAGCGCAGAGAACAGTGAATACGGAAATTTGTCGGGTAGTTTTTAGATGCGTCTGCATCACAGTAACTGTAATACACAGCACAAAACATAAACCTAGTTTTCCAAAGACAAGTAGCGTCCTTACTCTTTTAGTATCTTGTTGGATAGCTTCGTTTGTTGTAATTAATTCCCATTTGAAATCAGGATCTGGAATTTGGTCCTTTTTCTAGGAATACTGTCCAGTTTTGAAGACGGGGTATGGGGATGCACTGAGACATGGAGAACCAGATTCAGGGTGCAAGAAATGAGAATGAGGAATAGAAGTCCTGCTTCTTAGTGGTTCCCATAGTTAGTGGTCTGCATTGGAAAAGAGTGTTTCCATGAAAATACACTACAGCGTCAGCTCAGTATTGCAAATTCTGTAAGTTACAAGAAATTTGGAAAAATCCTCCAAATATGAAAAATCAGTCACCATACCTTCATTTATTGGAAGTCTGGTGTTGAACATGTTTTGTTTGAAGCAAAAGAAGCAAAGATTAATTTTGCTCTTTTATTCTTTCTCAGACAAAGGTAGCCATGCCCTGTTTGTACTTTATAATTAGACTCAGAAAAAAGGCAATCTGCCAGCTGAGGAGAAATACTTAAATGAAGATGTATATTATAAAGAAAGCAGGGCGTTTCTTTTCATAGCATAATAAAGCTGGAAGAAGTAAGATTACAAATTTAACACAAAAAACGGTCAATCAGCTTTAAAACACACACAGATTTGGCATTTATGAACTTGACCACCTGGACTGAGCTTTCATTTTGTCCTATTCTGGTTCATGCAAAAGTATTGAATTGCAAAAAAAAAAACAAGACTGGAAAGAGAGTCTGGAGATAACCTAGTGCAACTTCCTGTTTCAGACCAAGATCAACTATAACCATTTGTTACTACTTAAAAACTTAAATGCTAGAAATGACATAATTTTTAGAACTTCTTTAGGCTTACTTTTCAATTATTTTTGCTTATTTCTGTTTAGTCTTTAATTTACACCTACCTGCCATTCATGAAAACAAATTCAATTCCTCTAAACTGTGAATAGTATTGAGAAACAAATTATTTGCCATCAACTTTTTTTTCTGTCTGGAGAATATGATGATAGCCAAATCCTTTGCCATCTTCTCACTAGATGCAGGGCTTATCTTAGGGCATGCCAGTGTAGAGTACAAGAATTACTTCATTCATCTAAGGTATGCATACTACACACAAGTATAATGCTTATTGTTTGCTCCTTTTTTCTGTGGCAGCAGAATGACACTGACTCAGTTTGTGAGGCACTGTTGCCCCCATTGCTTTTTTTTGCAGAAATACCATACAGCCCAGCAGCCCTCTCCTGGATTTGTGCAGTTATTTAGTAATTTATTTAATTTTATATAATATTGTTCTTACCTGCATTGTACTTTGTCCATTTTTCAGCCCATTTAAAAAACAACTTTCTTCTACTACTTCTAGTCCCTCTCAATTTCAGATTGCTTGTGGATTAGTAAGTGTACTTACTTTGTGACCAAAGTGATTAAAGAAAACAGTGGACTAGGAACAGCACATCAACGTTTGAACCCCCACTGAAATGTACTTGTTTTGAACTGAGGATTATTACTTTCTGAGGATGAATACCAAACAAGTTTTTTACTTAACTTTTGGAAACTTCATCAGCGCTATGCTTCCATAGTTTGCTTATGAGAATCCCATATAGATCCTGCTAAAAGTCTTACTATCGTAAAGTTGTTATTTTGCCACTTATGTCCTGTTGCTCCGATATAAGGTATCAGATTGATGTTATGCACCTTGTCTTTAGAGATCTATGTCGGCTGTTCACTCCTCTTGTTGTCTTCTGGATACAAATCTAATTTGTCTGAGGATTTGTTATCGAAGTTTTCAAGAATCTGAAAGGAATTTTGAGAAAATGACTGGCATATTTGCCATTTCTAGCCTTCATTATCCACTGTGAATTTTGTAACATAACGGTTAATGCTTCTAAGAAAACATTTCAATAATACAGCTTAATATACATGCCAAAGGAGCATCTTCTGGGATTTGAACAACCACCCACTAAAGCATCCCTCCTGTGTAGCAATTGCAAATATTTGTAGGCTGTTTAATGTTCTTAACATGCATGTGCAAACTTGGATTTCACATTACACACAAAATTTGTAACAGACTCATATTTACTGTGTACTATGTACAACCTTAAGAGTTTCTTCCAGGCCAGGTACCATTTTTTCAGATTCTGTGGTTTTGGTTCTACAACAGATTTTTAAATAAAATATACAGAATTCTCATCTATAAAATACAAAGAGGTGCAGAAATGAAAAAGAGAACTTGCAAAAGTAGATTTAAATTAGGCTATTCAAACCCACTATTTTTTAGGCAAGAAGGTGAATGCTGGAAAGACAACAATACTGTCACAATTATGCGCAAGGCTTCTTCGATAACCGTTTAGTTATACAAACATAGGGAAATTAATCGGATTTCACTCTCCTGTGATATCCAAGAAAGGACATAAACGATGGTGGCTGTCCGGGGTACGCGGTGCTCGGTCCGTGCCGGAGCCCGAGCACGGGGATGTTTTGTGCCTCTGATGGAAAGGGGATCGGGAGGCCACCGCGCGGACACTCCCCGGCCCGAACCCGGCGCCCGGTCCGGACCTCCGCCGCCCTTTGGCCCGCCATGTGCGCCAGGTCGCCGCATTCGCCCTCGAGCGAGCTCCGCGGACGGAAGCCGCGAGGCTCTTTGTCTCTCCTGGGCTCTGGCGGAGAGGCCGAGTGGGCGTCGCTGCGCCGAGCCCGCCGCCGTTGCCGCTGCGGGGCGGTGTCGGTGCCGTCCCGCCGGGCCCCGGAGCCGCGGGCACAGCGCGGGGTGGCCGGGACGGCCGCGCCAATCGGCGCGCGCCAAGATGGCGGCGGCGGGAAGTGCAGCTGCGTCGGGCGCCGGGCGGGCGGCGTAGGGCCCGGCCGCGGTGGCGGTCTGTGCCGTCCTGCATGGAGCGCGGCGGGAGCAGCCAGCTGGACCCTGGCTTCTCGCAGCAGGACACGCCCCTCCTCATTGTGGAGGACTCGCAGCCCCAGGGCACGGAGGCGGACGCGGAGCGGGCTTGGCTCGGCGTGCTGGCCCGCCGGCTGCCGGCCCGGCGGAGCCCGAGCCCCGTGCTGGTGAGCGCCCGGCGTGGTGGCAGCACCACCCGGCCTTGCCCGGCCCGGCCCAGCTCTGATGCGGCCCCCGCCTCTGTCTTGCAGGACATCGTCTGCGGTCCTGCCGGCAGCCGAGCGCCGCGGGAGCGACTCGCAGGTAAGGGCGGGGCGCGGGGTCACGGCGGGTCCGGGTACCGCGGTCGCGCTGACGGCGCTGTGTTTGCAGAGCCCATGGAGAGCCCGGCCCGTCCGAGCGCCTCTGGACCTCGGGCCTGCGTCGCCGAGGAGTCTCCACCGCCCGACGGGGAGATCAGGTACGTGGGGTGGGCCGGACCGCGGGAGCCGCCATCCGGAGGCTCTCGGCCGCCGCCTCTCCGGCCTGCTGAAATCTCTCTCGTGGTGAGGACAGGCCGAGAAGGCGGGCTCGGTGCTGTGGCGGCCGTGCTCGGCCCCGGCCAGGACGTGCGGTGTGGAGGGCTTGGAGCGCCTGGTCGGTGCCAAGTGACCCCTCGGAACACGAGCCGCGGGAAGGTGGCCTTGCGGGAGCCCCTGCGCGACGTTAGCGAGTCTCTCTGTTGCAGTGCCCTTGGAAAGGCCGGGGAACAAAGTGAAGGTGATGTTGAGGACTCTGCTTCTTCGCCGTGTGTAGAAGGTAACTTCCCCATTTCAGGTCGGTTTTTTGGGTTTTTAATCAGATCGACCGTCTGTGCAGTTTTTCAGTTGAGCTGACTCACTTGTCTCAACAGAGGTAATTGTGCCGGTAGTAATAGACGAGAAATTGGCATCCTTTTCTGGAAGTTGATTTGTTGCTTTGGTGTCTGAAAAAAAAAATTAAATGGTTGATTTATTATTAGAATGGATCTTCAAGACTGAAGGGAGTTTAGAAGAGGCAGAGATGCATTATGATCATTAGGAAATGGAGCCTTATTATGAACTGGCATAATGGTCATTGTCATCAGAGGATTTTCAGACACAGCCTGGGTATTATCAAGATTATTTTCTCTTCATGGAATGAAAGTCTGCTGCAGTTCCTAATAGCATTACATAAGCCTTTGCTGATTAATACAGATTTTTGAGTTAATGGCCACTGTCCCTGTTCTGTTACCATATTTTAATTAGTACAGCTGAGATCAGATCACTTAGTTTATTCAGTGTTTCAGCAATAGCCTAAATATTTTGCATGTTAGAGGATATATCTTTTGCCCTTGTAAAAGTGGTAGATGGCTCTTGAATTCTTTTTAGTATATATGTTTGTAATGGATGTCTGGTGTTAGATACAGGCATGTCACAGCTGCAGTTTGGAGTTCTAGAGCTGTCGCAGAGCCAGGACTTTGAGAGTGATTTCATGCCCAATGAGGGAGATGCTAGGCATCAGCTTCACTCTGGACCTGCTGTCCTTTCTTCCAGAATTGTGAAGAATGAGTCTAAATATGGTAAGTGAAAATGATCACAGACGTCTTCTTGCTGCTGTGTACATTCTATCTGGTTTCTTTACATTATAAATGTTACAGTTTTTTGACAGGAAATACGCTATTAGTAGTTTTCAAAAATGAGTTCACAGCTCACTGGTAGTTGCAAAGAATTTTGTCCCCTCTTTCCTTTGAGCTAATTAATTTGTTTTCTTGTACCTGTCCAAGTGCTATCATTGATTCTTTCACTTCTCTTTCTTAATTTGTTTCCAGAATATTTAGACCATCTGATTCTGAATTCCCTCCCTGGTAAAAACCTCATCCTGTCTGTTTTTTTTGTTTCTTGTTATCATAAATGGTTCAAAATTATTTTTTTTCATATAAGGCTTGCTTTGGTATTTGTGTAAATTACAGACTTACACTTTCTTATTTGTATATTAATCCAGGTGACAGTGAGTAACAAATACTTTTCTTTTATCTCTCCCTGGAACTTTGTGGGGACAACACAGAAACTGACTCCAGTACAGAAGCACATGCTGTTTTGGAAAGCCAGGCAGAGAAATCTGAAAGGTAAAACAGTCTGTCTTCTCTGTAGGTCTGTTGTGGACATTTGGGAATCTGATTTGTGTCTTTTTTACTAGAGTTTTAGATGGGGGAGAGGGTTCAAGGCAAAAGAGAAGGATAAAGATGATGTGCTGGTGAGACCTTTTTTGCAGCAGTGCTGACTAAGGAGTGCTCTCAGTGTTCCTTGATGAGAAAAGATGTGATATCAAACTCCTAAACACAAAGATATTGATATGTTTGTTTTTAAGGGCGAGTTCACTGCTTAATAAAATATGTCAGTAATTTTCCTGAAATTATATGACTGGAATATACTGGAAGCGATAATTCATTTTAAGTCACAGAAGTTATCTTGAAATAACTTAATCACTGTAGCATGGGCTTTGGCTGCACAGGAAAAATCTGGAGGCTAAGTGGTGGGTAGTCCAGGATGGTTTTAACTGTTTTTAAGTGTGAAACTGCAGTTTGTTGAATAGTATTTATTCTATCTGGCATAAAATTTATATAATATTTAGCTCATCTTGTATTATCATATTCTGCCCCAAAATAATGTTAAAGGTGAAATGAAATTCCTAGAATCTGCACTGAGTAGAAGTCAGTAGAACAATCTTCATTCCATTTAAACATCACTTAGGTCAGTAGAAAACGTAAAAAACAATTCTGAAAGTGTAACTTATCAAGGATGAAGATGTTACTTTGTCAGGAAAATATGGTCTTCCTTCTTTTCTCCTTTTTTTTCCCTGTGTTATACATGAGTATAACACCTTCTATCTGTTACTGATAGATTTTCTTTACAATCTAGTTGTGGTCTTACTTAATATTTTGTATTTCTCAGGTCACAGACTGTGTCTTGCATTTCCAGAACTCTGCAGGAAGCAGAAGAGCATAACAGAAAGAAAATGCTTGTCAGTGATGCCAGTAAAACTGAGGAATCCCTTGCTTCTGGTCATGAGGAGACAGATATCTTGTCAACTCAGGAAGAGATGTTTCCCGAGAATCATCTAACAGGTAGCAATAGACACCAAAATGTCCACTCCAGAGATAGTTATAAACATCATACCTACTTGATCTTTATAGAAATGTAGTGTTTTAGGGTGTAGAGCGCCATATTCTTCATGTAATTTCTGCTAAAATTGTCAACACTGTGGAAATGAAAGGCCACAGCCTCATTCACTATAGTATGGAACAATGTCTAAATGTCACTTCTTGTTAGAGCGGTTACTGGCTTGTTAAATACATTCAATTTCCTTTCTTTCTGTGCCCCTTGAAAAGTAAAACCAAAATGCAACTTTTACCCTCTTCTGAGACTAATAATGCTCAGCCTTTGTAAGGACACACCAGTATGGATAAGTAGTGTAGGCAAACTTTGCCCAGTGGTGTCTATTCTGCTCTGATCTTGTGAGTGAAACTTTTGTATCCAGAAGATTCAATAACAACCTTCTCCTCATACTGAGTTGAGTGGTCAGTGCAAGGTGCCTTTTCTTACAAGAACCTTGCCTATATTTGCATTCTACTGCTGGATCAGGTGTGCCAATATTGGAGCCATTGGGGATTTTTTAAAAATTCCCAGGTAGGAAGACTTGTACAGTCTAAAATCTGTTCAAATTTTTCTTTTTCATCTGAACTATTTTGTGCTCACATTCCACATACTGAACTGTCATGTGCAGTCCTTCACCAGCTCTGAAAATCAGCTTGTCATTGCCTGTCTGAGAAGGAGCTGTGCAATAGCATGAGTTTAATTCCTCAGAATTTTCTGATCACTGGTTTTTGATGATATTTCTATCTTTATTTCATTTTGTTCAAAGCCACTGCAGGGAGTGGCTCTCTGATCACCAGGGTGGAAGAGGGAAGTTCTCTGGCGTGCACCCCTTCCCGCAGTCTGCAAGTCCTGCAGCTCTCTGGACAGCCATTCCTTGTACAGGAGGGTCATTCCACGTAAGCAAAAAATCCCCAAACTTTTTCACGAACTTCATTGCAGTAATGCATTTCCCCTACTCTCTTCATTATTCAAGGACTTGTGCTTGATTTTAAGCAATCAGTGTTTTAATTTTGCACTGTGAGAGGAGCATGACCTTATGTCGCAATGCAATGAACTAATGGTGGCCATGTGATCCCTGACTGTCGCTAGTCTGTTACTGGTGAACACCTGACACTTGCCTTTCACGAGAAGAGTTGTATTGGGACAAGCTGGAGCTTCATAGGAGGAGAACTTAATGCATTTTTTAGTGAGGTGTGGTTTTCATTTCCATGTTTCCTTTTGGTCTGCAGTGCCTCTTCAGGCCTAGTTATTCCTCCTCCTGTTTCCTTTGGACCCAGTGCCCTTGTCCCCAGCAGTCCTACTGAACAGGAGCAAGCAAAAGGTAACATTTTTCTGCATACTGTCTGTGGTCGTGTTTCTGTGCACTGGTTTAGTCAGAGCCTGCAGCCTTTTCAAAGTCCGTTAAAATTATGTCTAAAAAGTAAAGCAAGACTGAGAACAGTGAAGGGGTGGATGAAGGGAGATCTGTATTTGTGACTCTGTTGTTTATGATTCTTTATATTCTCTGTCTGCTATTGATATTTCCTGCATAGCTATCACAATAAAATTAGTACTGTTGACTGGTGCCCCTTCAGTTGAAAGATGGGAAATGCTTTGCACGGCATACAGATTTCTGCTGGCAATTATCTTCCTTCTTTAGGGACAAGCCTTTCTTGCTACAGGCAGAAACTTGTATTAAGTCTATACTGTTAGGGCAATAGGAAGGACAGATAAGAATTACATCATATAAGTTATTTTACCTTAATATAGATAACTTCTACGGTGGTTGTAAAACCTTTCATATGCCAAGTGTGTATCCTAAATTGTGATGCCTAAAGAGGAATTATTCAATATAATACGTTGGTTGTTAAATACTTTCTCTAAGCGTGCATTTACCATCAGGGATAAGATATCCATCCGTGCAGGCTTTTAGTGTGGTACAAAATCAAATAATCCTTTTTGAGAGATTCCTGTCACAGAATGTGAAATACTGTTAGAACAGATATTTTGTTAGCTGGGGTCTGAATTTAGTTGCATTTTAATAAAGATAGCAAAAGGAAAAGAAATACCTCAGAAAAATGCTTTTTTATAAATTTCAGACACTTTTTTTCTAATTGTAGTTCCAGACCTGTAGCAAAATAGTCATATGAATTTGTAGCAAAACACTTGCTTCCCCCTCTGAAAGTAAGAATACAGATGTTCTTCTTGATCTTTTTTCCCTACAAAAAGCATGCCCCTGGAGACAAGATTTTAAAAGGTTGAATACACCACAGAAGACAAATCTTTTAATAGAATGTTGGAAACTTGTGTATAACACAAGAATCCAGTGCTAATATCTTTCCTGCTCTTTCAAACCAGATGAACAGATGGATAAATCTATCCCTGCAGAAGGAAGAGAGCTGATGCAAAAGCAGAGAGGAGATATGCTGGTGGAGATGGCCCTCCCTTGTATCCCTCCAAGACCTCTTGTTCAGCCACAGGCCTCAACTCCCGTGTCCCAGAGCGCCGCAACCTTCTTTCCTGGATCTTTACCTATACCATCACAACCAGAGTTCTCTCATGTAAGGGTTCATGTGTATAGCTTTTCTGAGGTTTTTGTATGGCTGATGCAGAAGATGTGTTTGAGTCAACCTCTGTTCTTTTGTGTTGAGCTTCCCTGCTGAGCTGGTTCTCATGAACCTCCCTGTTCCCACCAGTCGCAGTTATATATTTGTCATAATGTGTGGCACTTTCTCCTGCAGAGAAGATGCAGAACACCTTAAGGGGGCATAGTGAGTTACAGAACGTAGAAGCTGTTTCCTTAGACTGTGCTGCCTTCTTATGCTGAACTGGGCATCCTTGCATCTCAAACTGCAGCATAAATTAGTTTGTTATCAGGCAGGACCTTAGCATCATTTTTCGTGGAAAAAGGGAAGCTGTTCCATAATAAAGCATTTTTATTCTCCTACAAGGCTAGAATTTATTTACTGCATTTTTCAAGTTGCTTATTCTTGCTATCTGTTGTTTCCTTTGTGCATTTTGATTCTGGAAATTATAACTGTTTAGGAGGATTTAGCAGACAGTTTGTGGGTTTATAACTTAATATTATGAATGTCGTGAGCTTGCCAGAAACCTCACTAGATGAAGCAGTGCTTCTCCTTAGCTGAAAGCAGCATTTGTGTTAATATAATAGATATCACAGAGAATCTTTCCAGAGCCCTTGGTTGTTTGAGTAAAAGTAGCTACTAATTTGCCATATTTGCCCTGTATTTTGTGATTTGGTAGTGAAAAATACCAAGGATTGTGTCTGACTTTACCACAGATGTACAAAATAGTAATATGTGGTGATAATTTTTCTCAGCAAAAACAGGTCAATCATGGCTCACATAAATGTGTGGAGAAAAAAAAGTTTTGGATGTTTGTTTGTTTGTTTTGTTGTCATTAGTTGTTTTTTAATCTGTAGTTTTGTGCTAAACTTGCTCTGATCCATAATCCAGTGTAATTTTTTAGGAATAATAAACAATCATACTTGGGATGCCCTAATACTCCATGTCCCACTTTTTTCGTTTTAGGATATCTTTGTTCCAACTCAGAGTCCAGAGAAGAAGCATGAAGGAGAAGAAAAAACTGCTGCTTTAACCCCTTTATGCTTACCAGGAGATCTCTCTGGATCCACAGATGCTTTGTCAAAGATGTCTACAGATGAGTCTGTGTCACAGCCTCCTGAGTCCTGTAAACTGGTGCTTTCTGCAAGTGCATGTAGCCAGCTCACCAGCACAGACATCAGTTCAGGCTCTCTGAACACAGGCCAAGACAGTGAGACCACACAGGTAGAGAGGATTTCTGAATGCAAGGCCTCAGACTCAAGACTCTGTTCTGTGGAGAATGATAAAATAAAACTGAAAGTGAATGCAGGTGATCAAGCACCCTCTGAAAACTGTGAAAAAGCAAAAAAGGAGGATGTAGAGACTACAGGAATGTGTGTAGGACAGTTTGTAAGTGCAGATGTTGCAGGAGATGGGCCATTAGCCCCTACAGTTCATCAGGAGATGGAGTGTATTTCTGGAAGTCAGGCTGCTGCAGATCAGTCTGGTCTGCCTGAGATTTTGTCATATGCTCGAGAGACTTCCAAACCTGAGGCAGTTCCTGAGACTCAGTGTGAAGAAGAAGAAGAACTGCAAGTAGAAGAGAAGCAAATAAAGGGAGATAGGTCTCTTGTTAATGCAACACTTTCTCATAGGTTTATTCTTGAAAGAGAAGGACAGTGTCATGAAGATACAGAAGTGAATGATTCTTGTAAAAACAGCAAAAATGTAGCCCAGGAATTAGAAAAGATTGGACCAGAATGTCAGCAAAAAGAAGCTTTGAAAGGTTGTACTTTTGACACTGGGGAGGAAAAGAATATGGATAAACTGTCTTTTAAGGCTGTTGCAGAAAACATGGCAAAGCTCAATGAAGTTTCAACTAAGCCTTCTGTAGGGGAGTTACTGGAGCAGCACAATTCGCTTCCAAAGTTAAAGAGTGATGTCCAATCAGAAGTGGCATTGTGTGCCAAAAGCCATCCCGATTGTTCAGAACTGGGACAGGTAATGATAATCAGCAATCAGCCATCACTTCAAGAGAGAGGGGTAGAAACACGAGTGGTTCAGCACGAGAATCAGGTGCCAAAGAGTATGGAGCTTACTGTTACTACAAGGAATCTGGAGCAAGAAGAGCAAATGCAGCCGCAGGAGAAGGCAACTTCTAAATCCCCCAGTCCTTCCAGTGGTAAGTGAATTTAGGTTAGTAGTTCACAGGTGTGTATTTTGAATAATGTCAAGGACAGCTGTATGCAATCCTCAGTGTTTTCAGGGAGTACTGTTATTGGATGCAAGTTGAGCAGTCTCTCTTAAGAGCAGCACTACACCTTACTGTGTTATATGCAGAACGTGACTGTTGTTTTCAGCTGTGGTTTAATTCCTGTTCCTGACTCTCACTACTTTATGGTAGAAATGCAGGGCAGCTTGAAGAACTTAAGATGTTGTGACCTTGGCAATGTTCAGAGATTTTTGTGACTTCTCCTCCACTCAAGAAGCAACAATAGCCGGGTCCTTGAAAGGAATAGGGTATGTGGAAGTCAGTACTTTCCCTCTTGTAGATCTCCTTATTTTCTTTTTCCTTCTCTTCATTCTCAGAGGAGAATTTTCTTTGTGGGGGTGTACAGAGCAACTTTGAGCTAGAAACTAATATAGCAAATTTTTCTTGAGATATTTTTAAAGTAGAATGGCTTTTCACTTGAATGCAAGCTGTGGCTCAGCAGGTATGGTCATGACCCATTGAAATAATTTAACATGCTGTGTGTCATTATACAAGATGTGGGATACTACATCTGTTTTGTGGAGCTTTCACTTCACTTATCATTTTTAAACACAGTTCTCTAGTCCTTAAATGAGAATGAATGAAGAATGATTTTGGTGTCAGAATATGTGTTTGCCCTCTATGAAGTCTGTTAGGAAAAGGGAAAGACTGTAGGGCTTCAAATGTTACTTAATGTTAAGTTGAATGTTGAAGTATTTGCTACAATGTTCTTAATTTCCTTTAGCTGAAAGAAGAAAAAATAGCTTTACTATACAGAAAATAATGCTTTGAGGGGATCTAGTCAAAATATAGGTCAGGAAGTTCAAAGGTATTCTGAGTCCATTGCATTTTGTGATCTAAGAAGAACTTCCCTGTGAACAAGTCCATGGCATTTGAGACTGCATGTTTTTTAACACAATTTGGCACAGTCAGGAGAACAGTATACTGGTCTTCAAACTTAAGAACAGTATGGTTTTTATTAAATACAACAATAAGTTTGGCAGTACATTGCTGAAATGGTGATAAAGATAAATAGCTGCAGTTACATAACAAGGTTAAATATCAGGTTCCACTTCAGTATGGTCTTTCACAACATTTATAATCCAAAACTTCCTTTTTAAGAAAGCATAAACAAAATTGTGTTTGACTTCAGATAATATTTTGCCTCTCAGACTGTACTCAAAATGTTTTGGTTTTTTTCTTAGACAAATCTAAATGCAATTTAAACACATCACAGTTGGCTGGGTTTACTTTTGAAAGAGAACTATTAGCCATTGTTTAAAGAAAATTAATTCAAAAATTCATGTTTGTTTGTGTTTTATGCATTTGTATTACATTAAAGGACTGATCTGTGTTAGGAGAGAGTTCAGGCTTTTGAGGTATTCTATGTAATTGCCTTCAGACTCGTGGAGCATGGTGGAAAAGTATGTAGAGTGGTATTTGCTCTCCTACCATCACTCAGTCCTTAAGGTATGAAGAGCTGCAGAGCATCCCACTACTCTTAAAGCAGCTTTGTTATCATAATAATTATTTTCATAATAAATATTTTAGGAGTCAGAATACCTATGAACTTACCCTTATCAACAAATGATGACGCATAAACCAGTAAGCATAACCCAACAAACGTTGGGTGAGGGCTTGCCAGGGGTATCCTCTTGTCCCTTCAGAATGCCCTCCATTCCAGGTCACTGACGAGTAAGTTGAGGCTGGACCCTGCAGTGACCCCTGGGGTCACCACTAGCTACAGGCCTCCACCCAGATCTGCAGCCCTGATCACAGCCCTCCGAGCTCTGCCCTTCAGCCCGTTCTCAATTGGCCTTGCTGTCCGTTCATCCAAACCACACTTCCTGGGCTTACCTATGTGGATGTTTCAGGAGACAGTGTCAAAAGTCTTCCTGAAGGCAGTGTAGACACCATGCGCTGCTCTCTTCTCATCTACCCAGCTAGTCATTCCATCACCGAAGGCAAACTGCCTGGTCAGGCCCGATTGCCCCTTGGTCAATTCATGCCGACTGCTCCTGATAACCTTCTCCTCCATGTGCTTAATGATGACAACCAGCATGAGTTGTTCCATCATCCTTCCATGGACAGAGCTGTAACGGTGGCCTGTAGTTCACAGAGTCCTCCTTCTTGCCCTTTTTGAAGACTGGAGTGACACTGGCTTTCTTTCTGTCCTCAGGCATCTCTCCTGTACTCCGTGACCTTTCAAAGATAAGGGAGCGTGGCTTAGCAGTAACATCTGCCAGCTCCCATAGCACTCATGGGTGCATTCTGTCAGGGCCCAAATATTTGTGGGTGTCAGATTTGTTTAAATGATCTCTAACTTGATCCTCCTTGACCGAGGGGAAGCCTTCCTTTCTCTACACTTCCTGTCTTGCCTCCAGGATCAGGGTTTCTGGGTTAGTGGCCTTATTAGTAAATACCAAAGCAAAGCAGGTATCAGTAACTCCACCTTCTCTGTATTCTTCATCACCATGGCACCCACCACATACAGCAGCGAACCCACGTTTTCCTTAGGCTTCCTTTTGCTACTGATATTCTTGAAGAAACCCTTCATGTTATCTTGGACATCCCTTGCCATATTCAATTCCAAATGGACCTAAATCTGTTACAGGTTGATGATTATAAGAATATGAGAAAAGCTTATTACTTTTGATTGACTGTTTTCATTGATGGAACAGTTGAGGCAGTAATGTGAATGAAAGCATTTAAACTTTGAGATGAGGCATTCACATTTTTTTCAGTTCTTGTGAAAGCTTGTTGGTATTCTCTCTCATGGTATCCCTTGCTGTAGTAATTAGATTATGCCGTTGGTCATCACCTGTGCTGGTGATCATTTCATAAATTCTTTTGATCATTTGTTACCCTAACAAAGCCTACCAGATGTGGATTTATAGGTTAGAAGGGATTGTGGTAGCTCAGTCAATCAATATTGATAGCTCAGTCAATCAATATTGAATGGGTTTTTTTCAGTTTTTAAATAAAACATTTTTTAGATGGAGACATGCTTTAGGCCATGATACGACAGGCATTCGTAAGCTGTTCGTGAGGAGGGGTGGTTTGCCTTCCAGTGTGTGGGTACCATTGTGCTAGAAGTTACCTACCCACTGCAAAAATACACTGAAGTTCCTGGGTTGGTCTTCAGGATGTTGCAGTTGCTCAACATGTCTTTAAAGCTTGTGATAGCCAGAGAGGTAGTGGTTTTCAGAGTTTTTGAACAGATAATACTTAACTGTTTGCTGATTGGGCTTTTTTCTGTGACAGGATTATGCAAATTACTTCTCTATGATGTTAAAAGTTCGCAAATAAATGCATGGGATGAGACAAAAGGAAAAAGCATTTTCCTAGGTTTTTGATTTATTTTATTTGTTAAATCCTGCAACATCTGCACATAGTAAATGCACCAAGGCATGGTTTCCCTGATGGGATAGGCCACCTCAGCCATCATTCTGTGTAAGTTTTAGATTATCAATTCAGGCAACATATAGCTATGCCTGTTCATTTCTGTCCTAACCTTCATTTCTGTTTTTGATCTCATCTGCCTTTTCTGTGGAAAATCCTGAGCATCTCTGAAGCAGAGCTGCATTCTGTAGAAGCCCTATTCATGTCAGGCTATTTATCTATTATTTATCTTTTATCTAGCACCTGGGAACAGCTGCATCAAGTTGACCACGGTCTAGATTTTCAGTGAGAGAGATTTTTCCTCATAAAATGTGAAGAATAACACTTAGAACAGGTGTTCAGGGGGGTTTTGTACAGCACCAATGTTATGCTTTTCTGTATTTCCACAGCACAGTGAACCTGTGCTTTTGATAGTTGGACTAGAGTAAACCCTTGAAATTACTAATCTGGTGCCCTGTGTCTTTTAGGAACCGTGTTTCATTTTACTTTGCCGAAGGAAGGTGATGTCATTCAGTCCTTAACTAGCATAACACCACCTCTTACTGGCCAGCTCAAAATGGGACCCAGGAGACACAGCACACCAATTGGTGAGTTTGACCCAAATGGCTCTGTGCTGCAGTGAAAGCCTGGAAGCTCGGGATTCTTGGTGCAGGATCTAATAGGGTAATTCAAACCTTCCTTAGCAAAGAATATTGCTACATTCCCATTCTGTGGGGAGGGCTTATCCCTTCCCCACAGTTTCCTTGTCGTGTTTTCTCAGTCTCTAGCGAAGCTGTTTGCTCCGTGAGTACAGGGTGGTATGGAGCATGTCTTCCTTGCACTCACTGTGGTCCTGCATACAACTCCATTAAAGAATGTAAAAGAGCCTTCTGAGTAGCAAAAGAGCTTAGACTACAAGAAGATTGCTTCCAGTATTCATCATTTTTTATCAGGACTTTTTCTGCTAGGTTCACAAAGCAGCACCCTGCAAGTGCTAGATGAAAAGAACTCTGTTCTGCTTGGGTAGTAGTAAATTAGTCTGTCACAAACTGAGGGTAATACCTGTGCTACAGAATTTTCGTGCTTCAGATCTCTCGAAAGGAATTTCCACTACTGCAGCATTACTAATAATTCATGCGGTGAAGTGTCTTCAAATCAAAACTAGGACCTCAACCCCAGCAATGTGAATGACAGTAGCTACTTTTTGTTTCTTGTTTTTGTTTTTATGTTTTCAGTGGATGATACTTGCCCAGACAGCACTATAGCAACCAGTGACGTTACAGCAGAGGGCACAATGGGGACCAACAATGTCACTGTGGAAAGTGCAGTGGTATCAGCAGATGTGTCAGAAGTGTGTGAGAAAGGAGAGCCTGGTGTGGTTCCTGAGTCAGATGCAAAACTTTCTCTGCGAATGAACCCTGTTACCCCTGTGAATGATGGGAGCGAGGAGTCCTTGCCATTCAGCTTGGAAAGTAAGAGGATGAAACCAGAAGTGTGTAGGTCCTACTGGATATCAGCCCTGGCTCAAAACCTCTCTGTGTCCTTCCCAAAGACAGTCTCGGAGTCCCTCTAATTTTTCTCATTTTTCTTTTTGGGCAGTGTCACTTAAATTTGTTTCTCTGTTTCTGCAATGCTCTAAGCAAGGATAAAGTGAGAGGAGAGGCCTCTGTTGTGAGGAGAGGTATTTCCAGCAGACTACAAATTGTGATGTATACTGGCAATGGTACACAGGACAGGAAGTGAAATTTGATTGTGTTGGGAGGGGAAAATATATATATATATGTATGTATGTATGTATAAAAGAAAATATAATCGTAGAGTGGTTTGGGTTGGAAGGGACCTTAGAAACCATCAAGTCCCAACACCCCCTGCCATGGGCAGGGACACCTGCCACTAGGCCAGGTTGCTCCAATCCCCATCCAGCCTGGCCTTGGACACTTCCAGAGTAGGGGCAGTCACAGCTTCTCCAGGCAGCATGTGAAAGTGCACCACCACCCTCATAGGGAAGAATTTCTTCCTAACATCGAATCTAAATCTCTTGTCTTTTAATTTAAAACTGTTTCCCCTTGTCCTATAACTATCTGGCCATAGAAAAGTCTCTCTCCCTTTTTTTTTTTTTTTTTAATTCAATCAGCCCCCTTTTAAGTACTGAAAAGCCACTATGAGGTGTCTCTGGAGCCTTCTCTTCTCCAGGCTGAATAAGCCCAGCTTTCTCAGCCTGTCTCTATAGGAGGGAGTCTCCAGTCCTCTCATCATCTTTGTTGCTTCCTCTGGACCTGTCTATAATCTGGATAAAAAAAAGTTTGACAGGATTTTAATCAGAAGAGTGACATTCAGTCTAATAGTCTAAAACTTGTAGAAACTTAGGTCTGTTCTGAGAAGTTGGATGGGGGAGCCTGAGCACCCATTGTCCAGTGCTACTCAGCCTCTCTTCACTGAGTGTATGGAGCTGGGAAAGGTCAGGAGAGTCTTTTTGGATGATGCCAAAATTAACCTTCCTTTCCTTCTTGTTTCAGAGCCTGCAGCCAGTGACAGGAAAAATGGATCCTCTGCTGCTGCTGAGGCTGCTGCCAGGTAACTGGGCTTCTTGCTGGGCAGAGTTAATACAAAGGTCTGAGCAGGTCCTTTTTCTGCACATTATCAGCCTCAGGGAAAAAAATAGGAGACACAGAAGCAAGGAACATTTTAGCAGAAGACATGATATTAGCTCTTGCAGCGGATTTTAATTACATAGGCAAAGTGGGAACCCACTTGTTTGTTTGTTGTGGGCTCTGTGGTTCCTACTAATGTCAGCATTTTGCCTCCGTCTGATTGTAGTCAAAGCCAGAAGTTAATGTCTTGTACAGTCCAGAATGCAAGTCTGCCCTATCCATCTCTTAAATTTCAAATAAATGGGTTTCTGCTTTCTTTCATGGTGCAATTTTCTGCAAAGAATGTCTGAGAAGTTCTGAACGAGAATTGTCTTTTTGGTATAAAGCTGATAGAAATATAATCAGTTCATGGATATACAGAAATCACAGGTTAACATGTTGACCAAAACATTGAGTTATTCCCTTGGTCTCTTTTGATTTGTATGTATCTATCTTACCTCACATTTAATGTCTAGCATTGCTTGATTTAGTATGCAGGAAGTAATGTACTAACAGGAATCTCAGTAGGAAGACAGTGACATGTAGTCATCCGAGTAAGCGTAGTGGTTTGAAGTAGTGAGAAAACTTAGGAATAAACTCAGTATC
Organism: Nicator chloris; assembly: GCA_013400495.1. Taxonomy (NCBI): domain Eukaryota; kingdom Metazoa; phylum Chordata; class Aves; order Passeriformes; family Pycnonotidae; genus Nicator; species Nicator chloris. Next base: position 170,863 of record WAAE01012809.1, read on the forward strand.
TCTTGGTACAGGATTTCTTGCTAAATGGTAATCATGCCTCAATGCTGAGGATGAGTGATAGTCATTTCTCACTGGTTGGGGATGGCTTACCATTGTAGGTATGGGATGAACATGAACTCTCAGGGTCTGCTTTATGACTGTCATTCCCAGTATTTTTGCAGTGTCATGAAATTCCTGAGAGGTAAGCCATAAAGGGTCTAACTGTGTCTCCTAGTGGGTACCAGAAGCAGTAGATGCTGAAACTCCTGACGGTGCTGCAGTTTTCCATGTAACGTTTTCCATAATTGTTCCATTGCTCTTGGCTGTTAGGGTGTCTGCAGAAATGACAGAAATGCTTGTGCAATTGCAGCTTCTTTCTTGATCTTTGAAACAGATCATCTCCCTCATTCTGTGGCTTTGTAGTTCAACAAACTCAATACTCTTTGTTGTTCTCACAAGGATCTAGAGGATTCTTGTTTTGCTGTATGAGGGTTTTTCTCACTTCCTGATGCATTTTTGTTTGTTTGTTTTGTATCTGCACTGCTAGCTCCCAGAAAACATCATCTGTGTTTAGTCGTGTCTGTGAAGTTCGTCGAGAGGATGAGGCCAGAAGTCATGGTCTTTCCACTTCTCCGTTTAGGTAACTCCGCGCAGTCTTTGCCTGCCAGTCTTGGTTGGATTTATATCCATATGTGCATTTTCTACATCAAAGAAATTGCACTAAGCCATTTTCTTTGGGTGACTTAGAAGGTTGGGGACAATGGGGTAAGTATACTAAATCTGTATGTTTGTGTCTCACATGGTTATCAGGCTTACCTTATGACTGAGCAGCCATGTGATTCCAGAAGACTGATATGCTTCAGTGAAGTCTTGGGTTTGAGAAAATTGAGATAATATTTAAGGCTGTTTAAATACCTTTTCTGTCTCTTCTTCTAAGATCTTCTGACCAGTTTTGTTTGTTGTTGCTGCTGCTATTGACCCCCTTCCAAAGAACTGTACAGCTGCATATGTTACGGTGACAAGGGTGCTGCCTGGAGAACTAGAAGTAGCAATCTGCTTCTTCAGTGCTTTCCATACTATCTATAGATGGGACAGTGAGGTCTTGGTCTATGTAGAAAGAGTAAGCTAAGTTTCAACAGTTACTTTAAAGACCATAACGAATAGGGAGTTGCAGCACTGGGTGAGGCACAGCCAGAAGGGAAGACAGTCACTCCTCAAAATCCTCAAGTACCCGAGGGAAGCCAAATAAATACTTTTAATTGGGCTCAGTATAGTGTCCCATATAGTACCTGGCAGAGGCAGTACTTTTGGCAGAGCAGACAAATTCTAATGAAAACATTAGAGAGCATTTGTGTTTATGCTGCTGGGTCTTCTTGCTACATGTGATTATCAGTTTCAAGCCAATCAAGCCCTGGAGCAGCCTGAAGTAACTTCAAGATGGCATGCTTCTGGAAAGTTGCATTGTTGGTGCCTGATGTGTGGAGTGTAGCAAGAAATTTGTATTTCAGAAAGCACTTAGTTCTGTACAGAGTCAGCCATACGTTTTATTACCCTGTGTATCACTTGAGAAGTGTTGAAAGTTTTTTTTTCTTGTTCCAACTCTCTGAGTTCTGTGCAATTGTAAGAAGCAATTGAGTGACTGCCAAGGTAGGGTTTTTTTAAAACTGCTTTCACTTGAGTGGCAGCGTATTGGTTGTCTTGTTTTCTTAATCAGTAGTTTTGATCTGTGTGTAACTGGTTTGCAGGGGGGATCTGTTCATTTTTCATGGCACTCAAGAAGATACTGAAGTACGTACAAATCCCAGTGACTGGCAGTACCAGCAACAGAAGGCAGATGACAGTCGTGGGCAGATCCTAATTCCTCAGAGGATGCAGCAGGACTGCCATCAACAATCTTCTGGTGCGGAGGATGGAGAGTCTATGGATATTGATGTTGTAAGCACTCAGGCAGAAGATGGGAGAAGAATGCAGAGAAAACAAAGTAAGGCTGTTAAAATTGATCAAAGTCAAGAGAGGTGGGAAAACCTCAAGAATAAAGGGATCCAAACTACACCAGACTGTGTTTGTACCCCAACAACTGTTACAACAGCAACACAAACAGAAGAAATCTGTAGACAGGTGGAAATGGGAACCAGTATGTCTGGGCAAAGACCTGGGCAACAAGATGTGAATATTCAAACCGACGAGAGTGGGGAAAAGCTTGTCAACACCTCTGGAGATGACATGGACTCTTTGCACAGTCAGGTGGGGTGAGGGCTGCCTGTATTTAACTGCTTTAGGGCAGTGAAGTATCCCTTCAGCCAGTAAATTCATTAACAGTTGGTTCTGTGTTGAAAAGGGCCAAGGACCACTTTAAAATGTTAATGTTACAAGCTGTCCTAAATCAACAGCTAAGGTAGCAGTATTCACTGGGCAACATAAATTTGGGAAGTAAATGTCTCCATATATATTTTCTGTAAAAATGTGACAAGTTTTGATTGGTTGGTTGATTGTTTTTGTTTGGGGTTGGGATTTTTTTGGGTGCAGATACACTTAACACTTTAAAATTTTTTTCACTTTTGGTTGGCTGGAGATAGGAGTTGCATGAAATTTTGAGTGAAGGGTTTGGTGCTTTCTGTTTTGCATCAGTCAACTTCTGTTCTGTTGTTCTCTCATTCGATCTGATGTCAATGGGTAAACACATGAAGGGGGGACTCCTCCAGAAAAACATTCTAACAAGATGAATAACTTCAAATTAGTATTTCAGAAAGTACTGCAGACTCAAAACCCCCCCACTGCTTGGCTGTTACAGTTTGCATATTTTTTTATCAATAGAAAGACTAGAAAAATTACTTTTTACTAAACCTGATTTAAGACCAGTGTGCCCTGTGGGAAATAAGAGATTAACAGGGCCACAAAAAGACAGCACAAGATTGATGTGGTATGTCTGAGAGTCTACTCAATCAAAGAGTATTGGAAGTCACACTAAACAAATTTGCTGTTTCCTCCTTGGACTGCTGTGATTTCCCTTCCTCTACTTGTCAACAAAATGGGTTAAGTTCTCCTTTGTTTAGGGTCTCCTGTGTTGTCGCACTAATTTGTAACAAGATGCTTAAAGGTTCCCTACTCCTCGACTCTAACATGATATGAAGAAACTGTACTGCAGAGGTAGCCCTTTTCAGAAATAGTTTGCTCTTTGTTGTGGTCTGTTTTGTTTTTACTGTATCCTCTTTATTGCAGGGAGAGGAGGAATTTAACCTTCTTCACCCACCCAAAGGCCGAGTTCAGCGTCGCCACATGCGAACCATTCGAGAAGTGCGCACTGTTGTTACGCGCGTTATAACAGATGTTTACTACATCAATGGTGCAGAGGTGGAAAGAAAGGTAGTTGAGGTAAGTTTCTGTTTCATGGTTAAATGGAATGAGATTGGCTGTAGTAGAAGTAGTAGAAGTAGTTAAAGTGAGAATGTGTTATGGCTGCAGAAAACAAGTTGAATGAACAAATCTGTGTGCTGTGATAACAAGGCTTTCTTCATGAGTGAACTTGCAGGCCATTTAGTGAATGGCAAAAGCTGTGATTTTGATGCTGGTGTATTTCATGCCATGTGTTCTGAAGACACATTCAAGTCCCAAAGAACTCAACAAAAGACTTAACTATGTGCATCCAATTATTTTAAAATTCTTGGAGTTTTGGCAGTATAGAGATATTTCAGAATGAGAAGAAATTTGATTAGTAAGCAAAAATCACTTCTGCCTGTAAAATTGAACTATGTAAGATAGTTTACTCTGTTTTGCAGTTCAATGTCATTTTTAACCACAGTCTTTTGAGTCCTGTGTACCAGATTCTGTAAGAGGTCTTCAAAAATCAACTTAAAACTGAGGAACAAACCAGCCTTTTATTAGTACACTTGTGTTGTAGTATGTACAATCATTAATTGGAAAGTCTTTAAAGAATCACGAAAGATAGCTGAGAAGTGCTGATTTGATGGGCACAGTAATCACATGAGCCTGCTAGCAATAAAATGTGACTGCTGTTCTATAAAGGTAAATAACCTGAGAGTCTTGTGCTGTGTAGTCTCAGTGAGTTATGACACAAAAGGATAAACTAGTTCAATACTTTTACAACTGATACCACATATGAAATTCCTTATTGTAACATAAAAATGGAGAATTAAGTGTCCTGAAATATGCTTACATAGCTTGTGTAATCACAATCATGTAACCATTTCCGCTTTATTTACCAACACTTGATACCACTATTTTGTAGATGCATGTTTTTATATCCATAAAGCTTTAATAACTCCAGATGACAAGCTGTCTGAATTTGATCGTCGATTATAAGCAACTAACGACTCTTAGTGTCTCATGTAATTGTTGCAGTCTCACACTCTAGAAGGGTGGGAATTATTCAAAGCCTGACCAATTGGATACCAAGCCAAGCTCTGCCCTGTTGCTACGGAAACTTCCCTGTCCAACCAGCCAGGAGCCACTCTTGGCAGTCACAACTGGACCACCTGAGCTGGGACTGAGGCCCCTTCACAGTGGACAGCTCCAGTGAGCTGATGGGGGTGCCTGACTTGACTCCCTATACACCCCACACTCACAGTCAGATCAGGTTTCCTCAGGGACTGGACTGCAGGTTTCCCATGGGAGAGTCTCAGACATCTGCATCCTTTAAATAGTTTAATCTTGTTGCAATAACTAAATAACAAAATAACAACTTGAGCTGGTGCCTCCAAGGAGAGACCTTGAACAAAGGGCACCCTGGGCTTTTACACCCTTACAGTCTAAGCTGGAAAAGTGTGGGAAAGTCTGGAGGTCTTCTGTTCCTGCTGTGCCTCCAAGTGTCCAGGTCCCACGGCCTTTTGCCTGGGGCTCTTGCCCCCCAGAGGTCAACACGCAGCTCACACTTGCAGCCCTGTACTACCTGCACCAAATGTATTCCTCAACACTGCTGAGTTCTTAATGTGACTTCTTCTTAATGTGAAAGAGCAGCTCTAGGCCTGTAGTGAGAGATGCACTGTCTACCATGGGTTAGCCCTGACGGAAGTCTGTGTGGCTGTCATCAGCTTCATGAATGTGGTCCCAGCTTGTCTGCACTTTGGACTGGTGATTGTACAGCATCTAGCACTTGCGTCTTCCTAGACAAACCTCGTTTTGTTTCTTTTAAGGAAACTGAGGAGCCCGTAGTGGAGTGCCAGGAATGTGAGACCGACATGTCCTCTAGAACTGCAGGGGGCTCATCGCTGACCTCAGGGGACCTTGGTGATGTCAGCTCCTTCTCATCTAAGGCCTCAAGTCTTCACCGTACGTCCAGTGGAGGAAGCAGTGGTCACTCTGCCATGCACAGCAGCAGCAGCTCAGGGCGAGGAACTGGAGCTGCCAAAGGGAAAGTGTGTGGGACAGAAACTGGAGAATTTGCTTTACCCATTGGCAGAAGCGTCTTAGGAAAATTTAGGTAAGTGCAGAGTCTTGGGAAAAGAGGAAGAGATGTTTTGCAGAAGCAAGCATCTGACTTGTGAGTGTGAAGCAGGGTAGACCTAAATGAAAGGTTTTCTGAGAAAGATCTGGCTTGATGAACAGAAATAAGGACGTAGTATTTGGTTTTGCATCTGCTTTTCCTAAAGGAGTAGCTCGTTTCCTTGTGAGGCATTGCTTTGCATTTTAGCAGCAAAGAGGCAAACTGTGAGATGATAAAGAAAATGGGAGGATCCTAGTGAGCTGGCTTGTCTTCTCCAAACAGTTAACTCATAAATTCTCTAGCCCTAGGAAAGGAGCTGGGCAACCTGCATCGCCACTCAGAGTTAGCCAAACAGGAGCACCGCCTTGTGAGGAAGAGGAGGACTCTATGCCTGGCACTAGTCAGACTGGCAGGGCACCTATGACACTTCGTGGACGAGGGAGAAGAGGACGCCCACCATCTCGAACAACAGGAACAAGGTACCCTGGAAAAAGGAGACTGTAACTTGAATTTATTGCAAGAAAGAGAATGGGGAACTTCTGTCTTCATGTCCTAGAGGAAAAGGAGTATTGAGTATTTCAGAAGTTTGTTTTTAGTGATATCATGTAGCAGCTGCAAGCACCTCACCCAAGTATTTTATACTTAGTAATTGTTTTTTCAGATCCTTCTGGGAATGCTTTTTCTCTTTTTTTTTTTTTTTCTCCTCCCCTATCTGGGTCTGCTTTTTTTCTGCAGAGATTTATCTGGACTGCCAGGTATGGAGGATCTCTCAACTACAGCATCACCTGAGGAGAAATCATTTACTCGTTCAGTTCGCCTGCCAGATGGAGGAGAGAAATCTGACACTTCTGACTTCTGTGCCTTACGTCGAAGTGACTCTCCAGAAATCCCATTACAAGTGGTGACTGGTCCTTTGGACTGTGCAGACTCATCCACTGGGAGCAGCTTTGTGGGCCTCAGGGTTGTAGCAAAGTGGTCCTCAAATGGGTACTTTTATTCTGGGACGATTACCCGAGATGTTGGAGCTGGAAAGTACAAGCTGCTCTTTGATGATGGATATGAGTGTGATGTGCTAGGAAAAGATATTTTGCTCTGTGATCCTATCCCACTGGAGACAGAGGTGACTGCACTCTCTGAGGATGAGTACTTCAGTGCAGGTAAGAGCAGTGCTTGAGATTCATCCTTGGTTTTCTGAGCTGCTCAATGTAGTGGGGAATGGGTGCTTGTTCCAGGAGGATGAGAAGCCTGGGTGTGGTTGGCTAGCAGCTGTTACTTGCTGTCTTGTCAGGTGTGGTGAAGGGACACCGGAAGGAGTCTGGAGAGCTATACTACTGCATTGAAAAGGAAGGCCAGAGGAAGTGGTACAAACGAAAGGCTGTTATCCTGTCTCTGGAACAAGGAAATAAGCTCCGGGAGCAGTTTGGGCTAGGTCCTTATGAACCTGTCACCCCCCTGACCAAAGCAGCTGACATCAGTCTTGGTAAGGAGAGGTGCTGTTGACATGCTGACTGCTGTTCTGTGTCTTGTGCCTTTGAGGTAACTCTAGTACCTGATCAGAATTGCCAGTGTTTAAATGTTTCTGGGTGTTCAGTGATGCTTGTGGTACTTTAGAGTGACTTCTTTGAGATCCTTTTATTGTTTGGCATCAGAGACTTACTGGTATTGACTGGCTTGTGGAAAGTGGTCTGCTTCAAGGACAATGATGCTTGATGTTTGTATACACTTGGTGGATGGTTGCTTTGATACAAAATTCCAACAGTACTGGGAGGAAAATAGACAAGCAGGGTACAGGGCTTGAGAAGAAAGATACATTTTTTTCTTGCTTTCCTCTGTCAGAGGGTGGTGGTGTGTATCTTCTAGGTACTGTTGAGTTCAGCCACTTCTGTACAGATAGGTAGGGTGAAGGCTTGTGGACTTTGGTGACAGCCCATGACTAATCCCTGCATACTATATTGTAGATAATCTGGTGGAGGGGAAGAGGAAGCGACGTAGTAACCTTGGTTCTCCCAGCACTTCCAGCAGCAGCACAACCCCCACTCGTAAAGGGCAGGAGAGTCCACGTGTCCCACCAGTGGCACTGTCTGGGAAAAGGAAACTTATTGCTTCTGAAGATGAACGATCCCCAGCTAAACGTGGCCGCAAGTCAGCAATGATAAAGCCTGGTGAGAACTTGCATTCATCTAGTTTTTTCCTCACTGCTTTTTCTGTAATTGATCTTTCCACTTTCCATAGCTAAAAAGTAGATGAGATTCCTTTTTTTTTTGTTCTGCATGGTCTCATTCTCCCTGGATGCATTCAGCAGCCAGAGATATTTTTAGCATAGTCTGAGTATTTACTTGCCATCTTTTCAGTTCCACCTTTTAGAAACATTTTGACTTTAATGGTGTGATTTATCTCTCCCCTTTCTTATCTCTCTGAAAGCTGTTACAGGGACCCCTACAGCAGTCAATGTTGTTTCAGGATGTTGATAAGACTTGCAAACTTGTCCCATTAGTCCTTCATGTTTTAAAGATCCTTCGCAACCAAAAGAGTAAAAGATCCCTACCTAGCCTAGTGTAATCCTAGCCCAATCCTGCCTCTCTGTCTCCTGCAGTAAAATACCTGAGTTTAACAGATTCCCCAGGTAAAACATATCTTTGAAGACTTATGGTGCTTCTGTCTCTCTGCAGGGGCTGTGAGAGGTGGAGAATTTATAAGCACCTGTGAAGGTGCAGATGCTGCAGATCCCCCAGTACTGGAGGGTGACCATGGACCCTTGCCCCGCAATAAGACTCTCTTTTTGGGCTATGCCTTTCTTCTCACCATGGCAACACCAAGTGACAAATTGGTCAATCACCAGAAGCCATCAGATGGTCCCACTGGGAGCAGTGAGGAGGAGGAAGGTGAGGCAAATCTTACCCATTGCATTTTCAAGTGAAATGCTGTGTCTTAAGGAAAAATGCTGGATACTGTCTGATCAGACATTTGTGTACTTGTTTACCCTTTTGCTCTTCCATCTTTTGCAGAAAGGACCTAAGACTGCAGTTAGCCTTTGCTGGTTTCATGCAGTCAAAGAAATGAGAAAGTGCTCACCTGGCTAGTGGTGTGCTGCCGTTTTTTTTGTTATTGTTGTTGTTGTTTTTGTTGTTTTTTGTTGTTGTTGTTGTTGTTTTGTTNTGTTGTTTTTTGTTGTTGTTGTTGTTGTTTTGTTGTTGTTTTTTTGTTTGTTTTGGGTTTTTGTTTTTTTTTTTTTGTTTTTTTTTTGTTTTGTTTTGTTTTGACTCTTTCAATGATTTTCTCTAGATATTCTTGGGAGAATGGCTGAGATCCCTTACTGGAATGGACGAGGGCTTTGCAGACTAAGGTGTAGGAACATAAGCAGATAGATTATAGTCAAAAATTGAACTTTTTGTTGTAGATTTTTTAGAGATCACTCCGTATGATAAACATTACATAGCACAACAGCTGCGAGCAGGAGCTGGCTATATCCTGGAAGACTTCAATGAAACCCAGGTAAGGGTTCACTTACTAATCTAGAACAACAGTCACAGAATAGTTGAGACTAGAAGGAATTTCTAGTTTATCTTGTCCAGCTGCTCTGCTGAGAGTGCATTCAAATAGAGCAGATTGCTTAGGTCGTTGTCCAGTTGTGTTTTGGGTATTGTCAAGGATGGAAACACCAGAACCTGTCTGGGCAGCTTAATCCAATTAGGAAAAAAAAAAAAAAGGAATTTCTTGTATTTCAGTTTGTGACTGTTGCTTCTAGTCCCTTGAGTGGATAACACTGAGAAGAGTCTGGCTGCATTCTTTTGTACACCCTCTTGTCAGTCATGAATATGCATTGAAAAGACCACCCAAGACTTCAGTTTTTGATCTTTAACAAGCTCAGCTCTCTCAGCCTCTTTGGTATGTCAGGTGCTCCAATGCCCAGGCTTCTTAGTGGTCCTTGGCTGGACCTGCTCCAGGATGTCTGGTGTTTTTGGTATACTGCAGAACATTGAGAGTGGATGAAGTACTCCAGATGTGGTCCCACCACAGGTGTGTGCCTTGGAACACTTAGATGTAGAGCTCTTCATTTACCAGATCTACTTGGACAACTACTGTAATTTAGTGTGGCTTTTATATATATATTTATTTTTTTTT